>JAJMHO010000077.1:0-102214 GCA_030566085.1 Geotrichum histeridarum
TAAACTTACTTTGATTTTCCTTCGACGGCAACCTTCACAGGCCCTGGAGGTCCTGGACTGCTTACTGGGTAGACTCGAAAACATGGTAAACTGGGGGGGTATTCTATCGATTGGAAGCCATAGTATTTCTCTTTACTGAACAATTCAACCAACGCAATCTACACATGAATCGGAACAGAAAGAGAAGAAAAAAATAAGAAAAGAAGGAGATGAAGAAGAAGAAGAATAAAAACCAACAAAATAAAAATACAAATAAAAACTGGAGGAGTTATATTAACATAATAAACGGATAATAAAGTGAGGATTTATAGATTTGTAGGGAATTTTTTTATATTTTGGTGCTAAGTAAAACACCCAAAATGATTAAAAAAGTTTCGTTTTGTTTTTTCCATTACATTGGTTATGTTACAGTTGGTTCTTTTCTCCCAGCAGAGTCATTTTTCGCCGCTCAGGCATTTTGGGTTTAAAAAGAAATTATTTAAACATAGAAAAGAATATGCAGATTTGTTACCTAAATAGGAAATCAACTAGTAATCTGCAGCTTTTGATTGGTAGAGATAAAAGATAAAGCCAAAGTGTCAGGATATCTCCGTGTGGCACAAAAACCTGTTATCACGTGGGGCAACAGTACATTGTGACCAATCAAACATGTAAAGTAACGACATAAATAATACAAGAGAGTGACAAAAACTGCAAAATAGTCGATTCGACATTAATGTCCACCCTCATATGCACATCAGACTCATAGTTGAATTTATTTATGTCAATTTATCGTTTTTTTGCTGCAAAGATTTTTTGCAGTAGCCGAAATGACAAAGAGGCGACACAAAACAGGAAGACTTATTCCGGTGATGACACAGAAAAAAAAAAGAAAAAAAAGGGTCTCGTAACCAATCACATTCCACTACAGATCGAATGGCTCTGCTATACCCTCGACAAAAGTGGTCTGGGCCTTCTCGTGAGTGGGTTCTCAATATTGAAGAGCCCCACGTTTAAATGAACCTAGTCTGGCGGTTCAATAGAAGCTACTAAATATTGGCGAAGCAACGCAATGTGGTCACTCGATATGTATAGGCCTATATATATAAATATATATTCTGTTGACGGGACGGTTCTGCTCTTGTTGCAAATGCCGAGGCGTGCAGTGATTTTTGCCTGTTGTTGCACCACGTTAGCAACGCGCCACCCGATGTCGGCAGCGGGTTTACAGTAGGCTGATGAGCAAGATCGTCAATATGATGAATCAAGCCACAGGTCGAATTCACAATATCAATCTTACGAAATGGTGAGCAATCACTAAAATTTTGAGTTTTTTCTATAGGCCCCTATATAGTGCCAAAGGGCTAGAGGGACTAGTCCCCTCCAAGTAGTTAGAAACAACGCCTAGTGATGACCCCTCCCCGTATTCTAAGATGTGGGCTTCTGGAAATGCAACGGCGTCAGCGCCGCTAATGGCTGCGTGGAGCGTGCGGCATCTGTGCCCACGCTGTAAGCGCTCCTCAGCGATGGTGACTCCTGGTTGCTGGAAACACTGCTAATGGCGCCATTCACTACTGCAGCAGCTGCCGCCGGTGTATGAACAGCACCATCCAATGTCGAGGTCGGTGAAATGCGGCGACGCAGACTCAGATTGGACTTTAAGGTGGGTGATACATCTGTCTCCCTTTTCGTCGGTATTGCTATTGTACTTTTTTCTGCGTCTGCGCTCTGGGCATTGTTCTTCGCCGTTTCCGGCCCGAAGGAAATAGCCTCTTCTTTAATCTCTTCCTTTAGATCCCTCTCTCCACGTTCTTCCTGTTTAGGCTTGTCTTTGCGCTTCGCCAAAAAAGGGTGCAACAAGCACTGGGCTGCAGTCAAACGCTTCTGAGTATCCAGTACTAAGCATTGGGAGATAAAGTCGCGTGCATCGTTGGAGACATCCCACCAGTACTCTTCTGGCTCAAACGCATAATCGCAGTCAGCAATAGCCTGCAACTCCTCAAAGCTAGTATCGCGATCGAACGGGGTGTATCCACACAGCAAAAAATAGCAAATCACCCCTACGGCCCACAAATCAACTGGTTTCCCATGTCCACTCTTCCTGAGGACCTCAGGGGCCATGTATCCAGGCGTACCACATGTAGTCATTAGCATCCGGAACTTTTCCTCGTCGACAATTCGAGAAAGCCCAAAATCTGCAATCACTAGATCCGAATCCTCGGCTGGGGTATGAAACAGCAGATTCTCTGGTTTGAGATCCCGATGTACAACGTTATGCGAATGTAAATACTCTACTCCAGACACAATTGATCTCATAATACTTGCAGCATCTGACTCGCCAAACGAACCTTTCTGGTAGATACGATAAAAAAGTTCATTACCCCGAGCTATATCGGTGACAAGGTACAGGTTGTTTGCTGTCTCAAAGTAATCAACCAGCGTCAAGATATTCTTGTGCCCTCGAGATATTCGCTTCAATACAATTATTTCATTCTTTGCCATACTTTCGCGCCCTTGCATAAAACGCTTTGAGATGATTTTGGTTGCATAGAGTTTACCTGTCTCAATATGAACTGCTTCTTTGACTACCGAGTAGCTCCCACGACCAAGAATTTTTCCCTAGAATGTCAGAATACAATGAACATAGCTATAAACGAACCCACTGTTTTGTACTGGCAGGGCAGTGGGAGTAGGCCAATGGGTTGCCCACTCCTGCTAGACACCGTCGTCGACATGCCAGAACAACTATAGAGAGGAGTTTGAAGTAAGTTGTGTTGCGAACCAGAACTATAAAATAGAATTGGAAACTGTCCAGCACTTTTTAAAGTGAGTGGATTCAGTCAAACAATTGTTTCTCGCAGAGGCCAAGTTGAAACGAAAGAGCAAACAGGTTTTGAGTCTTGAATCAATTGAGTTGTGTGAATACAAGTAATAAGCCCTTAAGAGACGTTAGGATGACAAATTCCCAGCCTAAAACAGAATTACCGCCTTTTGTACTACTAATCTCGTGGACAAAACCTTGAAAGTCACACAATTCTAATCCAAAGCCACCGTTTCAGTTTCTTTAGCACCTTTAACTCTCCATTTCTGCTTCTTGTGCAATTGTTTTTAACCAGCTGCCATTCCAGTCGGTCTATTGTAGCAGCATTCTGTGACCTCGCGAGCTGTTTTATCCTTATCGCTTGCTGCTCCACACTTTAGCCCGTACTTTAGTGATAAAGGCCTACACTTTTGACTTTATCTTGAGCGCAACCACACATTGACTCGCTTCTCATAAAACCACAGATCCCAGACTCACGTTCGTCTTTCTCTACTTCAACTTTACTCATACGACCTCCTCTGCTATTTCCAATGAGCGATAGATCAGATACATCACAGAGCGTTCCTCCGCCTGGGAACGCCACCAGTTCGCAAACAACTGCACGCAGCATCCTGTCGTCGTTAGGTAACTTGCGGTTAAGGCGAAGAACAATGCCAACCCAAGATATTCCCAGGCATTCAGAACCAGTCGCTGTACCAACTCAGCCAGCGTCTGCTTCGACATCGTCCTTCTCTTCTCGCAGGCGTCGCAGAGCAAGCAGCCCAGAGCAAACCAGTGCAAACCAACCTAAACGACGAAGTCACATGTCAAGAACATCAACAGTCAGATCCCGTCTTGCTCAGATGGGCTCATATGTAATGTCAACTCTCATGCCTACTAGCAATAGTAGCTCATCGAGCTCATCAAGCTCAACTGGAGCCTCGCTACCACTTTCTCCCGAACCTACTCTTGCATCAACACCCTCAGGGAGCGCATCTGGGCTTCCTACTCCCAGTGGAGCGTCCTCAGTCTTGAATGAGCCACAGACCTCAAGTCCTTTAAGACGTTATATGCAATCATCTTCTACTTCGACTTCAACTTCATCTTCTTCATTAACTCCGTCTGGTCCGGCTATTCCGTCAATTTTGCAACGACCGTCAAATAGGTTCTTCCACCCAAGGAGCAGCTCCAGCCAGAATGCAGCATCATCTTCAAACTCTAATGACCAACCTACCCTGCCTGTGAGGTCACCACATCCTCCGACCCGTGATTCAGTTATGGAGGACCAGGCCACCGTATTGGCAAGGTTACTCGCAATTGCAGCAACTGCAACTGCCTCTTCTCTTGTTGAGAATGGTAGATCGAGAAATAGCAATCTGTTGCGAGGTAGCGGGTTTGGACGGTCTTCATCATCCCCTACCACGTTTAACAGCCAAGGTTCGGACAATTCCTTTGATGGATTCCTTGCTGGTCTGCGCAGTGGCTTGATTGCCACTGAGCTTTCCAATTCTTTGTATAATGCTCATCAATCTTCACCACGACGAGCAATGAACTTTTTTAGAATGTTTCGATTTACACCTTCTTCTGAGAGGAGTCAGGGTGATGAACCCACCATGGTTCCAATTCTAATTGTCGGAGTGCGAGCTGTCGAGAATGATCCCGCTTCCACTGAAGACTCTCCGCGGCCCCAGCGAAGGCGAAGTGAAGGTAGTGGTCTGTTTAGCATGTTCGATAGCACAGACCACGAGGAAGAAGAAGATCTGTTCAACACGCCGAACTCTTGGTTACGACCAGACCTTGGACCAACTTCAACACAATCATCAAATACTTCCCCAAATATCCCAATGAACACTCTTAACGACCGTTATGACACCGAATCTACAGAAGCTGACCAAGACTCGGATACAGAGCAAGGTAACGACCAATCTCGCCAGTCATGGATTGTCTATGTCTTTGGCGGCACGTATCCTGAAAACCATCCAATCTTGTTAGCACCTACATTATTTTCAGATGATCCATCTTACGAAGATTTGATGGTTCTGGAGTCTTTCATGGGTCAAGTCAAACCCCCAGTAGCCACTGCTGAAGAAGTGGAGGAGGCCGGTGGGTTACTTAAGGTCGTCAGCACAAGTGGTGAGCTGACATATCTTGAGGGTACAACCAAGGATGGAGAACTACTAAACGAGACAGTCGAAGGACGGTGTCAAATCTGTCTCAGCGATTTTGAGCTCGAGCAAGAATGCCGCAAGTTGACACAATGCAAACATACTTTCCATCGGGAGTGCATAGATCAGTGGCTCATTACAGGGCGGAACTCATGTCCTCTATGTCGCGGTGAGGGAGTCATGAAGCAGGACAAGACCGAGGCTAGTCCTGAAGTCAACGCTGAAGCATCTGGAGCTTCGGCTTAGAACAGTCTGGAGTCTCTTTATAAGGTGGTCTCTAAAGACCTTGGCATTCATTCATTTATTCATTATGTACGTAATTTTATTTTTCTTTTTTTTTGTTCTAATTAGTATTATAACTTGTATAGCATTAAGTAGTGGATTTCTCAGTAGATTTCTCTTTGACATTGATACATCATAAACGTAAAAGTGTATCTACTGCAGTGATCTAAGTAGAGTTTATGAAGATAAGTTATAAAGAAGACTGAGTCTTAGTCAAGAGACCTTCTTCTAAAAGTTTGGCAGCATGAAGTGCCATACCAAATGAAGCTTCAAATCCCATTCCGCCAATTCCATAAGCGTGTACAAGCAGCTTTTTGTCCACTCTCTCCAGCTCTACTCTAGATCCGCCTTTACGAGCTGGGCGGAAGCCCACGACGCTCTTGATAAAGTCCACATCTTTGGTGCCATCTGGGTTCTCCTTCACAAACAATTCGGGGAAAAGAACTCTTGCTCGCTCGATTATACTTTGCTTATCAGCTTCCCTGGGCTCAGGATCCCAGTCATCAATGTACTTGGTGCCGCCTAGAATGCAGCCGCCATCGCAAGGACGGTTGATGACGTAGGTCCAGGATCCGTCAGCTCCTTGATGGGTAATAGTCTCGTTCACGTAACGGTTATCTGGAGGAATCCGTAGCACAAGAATATGTCCCCGAATGGGGTATGTTAATGGGTCATATCCGCCAGCATACTGAAGACCAAATGCAGTAGCATTAATGATTCCTCCAATATCACTGTAAAGAGAATATACTTGCTTCAATGATCTGAGTTTTGCTCGCTTGAACTCAACCCCATAAGTGTATCCCAGTCTCCGTTGGAGGAATTCAACATACATAGGAGCGTTGATAACCCAAGCGTCGTAGGAGCAAGCCAATTTCACTCCTGGAGGCAACGATCTATCATTTGAAACATCTTGGAAGTTGGACAAGCCCCCACTGTAAGTAACATCCAACTCTTGATATCCTTTACTTGGAGTTTCCAACCAATCTGCACCTTTGATGATCCTGATTGAAGACTCGGGAAACTCTTTAGCCATTCTTTCAAACTCTCTCAGAGTCTCTCTTGTGTAATCTCTTTCCCGACGGTCGGACTCAGATACAGAGGGAAATGGTCTGAAATGGGCGCCTGCACGGCCGGAGGTGTAGTCCTGGGCAGCATCTTTGTCGTCGAGCGGGAACGTCTCAGAGACAATTGACACTTTGTAGCCTCTCTTGGCCAAAACAAGAGCACAGGTGAGCCCAATGACTCCAGCTCCGACGACAACAATTCTTTGTGATTTCAGAGACATGTAGGCTTTGTATTCAACGTATAGAATGGATGATATGTACTGCAAACTATGGTGAGGCGGGGGATGCTTTAGGTATTTATACTGCCGTTTTTATTGAGTCAACGGTTTGCTTTCATAGTTTAATGATTATGAATCGATCTCGAAACGGCTAATTTTCGAGATAAATTAATCGAAATGGACCAGAAACAGAACCAATATAGGAAATCTAACATAATTCATTCAACACCTGATAATCGTTAACAATTTGCTATCAAAGCTCTTTCAGTTAATACTTACATTTGTCTTCGGTCCTACTAATGAAATGTAAATGTATCTCAATGTATGCATCATATCAAGGGTTAGGGCAAGCAACTTGATAGTATCAAGACGCGAAATCTGTCGCGTAGGTAATTTCCATCAAGAGTAAAGCTCAAGAGAACAAATGGATCGTTTATAGGGTAAGATATTTACGCTTCTTTCAAGTTGGATTTAAGATTTATTGATTGCTAACGACGTACGAATGTAGTCAATAATGTTTAAGAGAGACAGGGCTTCTGCATCCCCAGGGGGGCCAGACGATACCCAGGATAGCCTAAGCGACTCTGATCTGCATAAACTTTTGACTTCAACTGGCGCTCCTGAGCTGGAACCTATCGAGCCCATTGAACCTGTGCATCCTTCACTTTTTATTCCGCTTTCTCTAACGCAAAGGTCAGAAGTAATTGAGGAGTCTACTGAAGCCGAGCAAATTGAAGTGTTACGGCCAACTAGGAACCCAACTTCATTCGAAGGGACGCAAATATCATGGGACGTTTCTACACAAAGCAAATTGGCTGGTGGGACGCAAAGTAAAAGGTCTAGTGATTCCTTCTCGCAAGACTTAGCCATAGATGATCTGTTTTGTGAACCCGCACCAACTACAGACCCAGAAACCGATCTGATCGCTAAATTTGCAATAGATCCGAATACTATTGTCAATGTTTCCCTTTCAAACCCCACTGAGTTGGCAGAGCCAATCGTTTCTCTATACAAGAAACAGAAACGGACAGAATCAGATGCCGAAGTACTGCTTAAAACGCCCGTGCGACCTAGGTTTAGTCCCGCTATTAATTTGCGTTCTCCTGGCGCCATTCGAAAATCATTACAAGCAGCTTCTAATGCTATTCCGGCTCTAGGTCAGCGCAAACTTGGGGTACAATCATTCCAGCATTCAAAAGTCCAGAAGCGAGAATTGATACGACATGCAACATCACCGGCCATTTTTGATACGACAACCAAAGTGAAGCGACTCCTGAATTTAGCCGATAGAATTGTTCCTCCTAGTTCCTGTAGCGAAACTGCAACAGAAAAGTCCGAGGGAATGTCTGAAGAAAAGTCTGAAACGGACCCGGATACACTTGAAGACATTTTCCAAGACTCTTTCCCAGTTGAAATTCCTTCGATAGCAGCAATGCCACCTTCTCCAACCCAGAAAGAAAGTCTAGTAAGTCACACGACTGGAGTCGTTCAACCAGTCAATACAGATCATCTTTTTCCTCAGACCGATTCTAAACCACCTCCATCAACTTTTGGCAGTGACTTGGAAGATGATGTGTTGGAGAGTTTTGTATTAGATGAGTTACAATCCACAAAATTGTACAGGCAACCAGTGACACAAATCAACAGCGTTATAATGGACGATTTTAATATTGAGGACTTCTTTGATAGCGATTCGAGTTTTGATGATGATGATCTTGTGACACAGTTTGATACTTTTTATGAAGATTCCAGATCTTTAAAATTGGATTCGGTCAATCCAGATAGCTTCAGAAGCTCTATATTTAATTCACAAAGTACGACAGGGAGTGCAACTGAATCCTCTCTCATTTCTTCAATTCGAAATAGAAAGGTTCATAGGTTACGAGTCACTAATGTTGCAGAAACATTGAGCTCTCAAGATGACTGCACCTTGGAAGAAGTATGCTTGACTGCCGTCATGAAGGATCAGGAGTACACCATTATTTTGCGTGATAATTGGCTTCAGTCTGTTCCTCAACCTGGTGATGTTGTCAATCTTATAGGAGACCTTGAACCTACTGTTGTGATTGACAATGAACAGAACATGCTTGTCCTTCATCCTGACAGTTTGATGACATGCACAAATGTTTCGGATAGTTTTTATTGCATGCGAAAAACAATCCTTCAAAGCCGGTTGAGAGGTCCAGGAGATACAAACATTCACATGGTTTATGGATCTATGATTCATGAACTTTTCCAGTTTTGTTTAATCACAAATAATTTTGCATTGGACTTGATGAAACGAAAAATAGGAATGTTGGTGATTAGTTTCCTTGAACAGTTATATCTTTGTGACGTCACACCCGAAGACGCTACCAAGTATTTGCTAACCAAAGTGCCTAAGATTCGCGAGTGGGGCGCTATGTTTGTTGCAAATACTCCAAACCCTCATGCATTGGTAGATGATCATCGAACGAGATCTCGCATACTCATGTCTTTTCGCAAAATTATAGAGACCGAGGACGAATTGTGGTCTCCTGCATTGGGTGTCAAGGGTATAAGCGATGCGACTGTTGAGGCACATCTCAAAGATTCTGGGCAGGAAGGAAACTTTCTGTGTCCATTGGAAATCAAATCCTCCACCACAAATATTCGATCAATTGGACATCATGCGCAAACAACTCTTTATGCACTACTTTTGGCAGACAGATATAACATTGAGATAAACTCTGGAATTTTGGTTTACACTGAGACAGGAAAGACAATTCGGCTTCCTTGGATTGAAAATGAGATACGAGACTTGATGATTCAGAGAAATCGACTAGCCGTTGCAATGAAGAATAAGGCAGAATTGCCTCCTATGACTACTGATGAACACTTATGTGAAACGTGTGATCATGCAGCTTCTTGCACGGTGTTCAAGTACGCTGAAACTATGGAACAACCAACTATTGAGCCTTATATGGAGTACCTCCTTCCAAATCGCTTAGCATTTTTTAAGGAGAATGTTGATGCACTTGCAAAAGAAGAGGCCCTCATGACAAATCACTTGACAGAACTTTGGACTATGACTAGTTCTGAACGTGAACAGGTTGGCCGTTGTTTTGGAAAGCTACAAATACTCAAGGTATCTCAGGACCCCCATTACCGTTACAGCAATAGGTATATCCACACGTTTCGAAGAAATCCAGTTTTTGGAGACTTTGATATGAACAATGATTTTATAAAGGGAGACTATATCATTGTATCAGATGAGCATGGCCACACATGTTTAGCGACTGGTTCATTTATAAAGGTCTCTCCAAAAATTATAACAGTCAGTCTCAACAGACCGCTGACTGAAATTTTACAGAAAATGCCTGGATTCAATGAGCACAATAACCAAGCATATAAAAGCTTGATCAATCCAAATTCGAAGCGGTCAAGTGCACCATCAACAAAATTTCGCATTGATAGGAACGAGTTTGCACAAACAATGAATATAGCTCGCAATAATCTTGTCACTCTCATGTTCAACAAGCATGCGGAGCTCGTTGTAGATCTTCGAGCACCCAAATTTTGTTCTGTTGAACCATTTCACAATCCTCAGCTTAATAACGACCAATTGGCCTCAATTCAAAAATGCATAGCTGCTGAGGATTACGCATTGATGTTGGGAACAGCAGGGACAGGGAAAACGTTAACACTTGCTGTTCTTATTGAGCATCTTGTTGCCCAAGGAAAAACCATCTTAGTCGCTGCGAATTCAAATTCTTCAGTCGATAATCTATTGCTGAAGCTCAAGAATTGTGAGAGATCTATTTTGAGGCTGGGTTACAAATACTGTATACACCCCGATGTACATAAGTTCACGCCAGGGTGGATGAAAAGCCGGGAACAACTGCAAAGTGTATATATGATGAGGCCAATTGTTGCAGTTACCTGTTCAGGGCTATCTCATTGGCTTTTCTGCCGTCGAAGGTTTGACTATTGTATAATTGACGATGCTGCAGATATATCACTCGCAAGTTCTATTGGGCCAATTCAATTTGCAGACAAGTTCATTTTAGCTGGAGACTCAATTCATTTTGATGAGAGCTTACTTGAAAGATTAAGCAAGAGTCATCCTGCTGCTGTCACGACTTTGGGTCATCAGTATAGAATGTGTGAGGATATAGCAAAGTTTCTCGACAGGCTTCTGTCCGACGATAAGCTAAACCATGACTTGGCAAATCCCACTGCTTCAGCAGCAGCCCAATCTAGTCCTGATGGATGGCTTGAACAATCTATGCAAATTAAGTATGTATACTTTTTTGAGATAAGTGGTATGAAATTTTCTAACTGTTACAGCTCTGAAGTGCTTTTTCTGGAGACCGATAGTCTAGAAGGAAGGCAAGGTATGGTGCAAGCCAAAGTGGCAGTTTGTTTCAAGAAAAACTTGGTCCAGAGTGGCCTTTTGGAGAAAGACATTGGTTTATTTTGTACAAACCGAGCACAGCTAAAAGAGTTAAGAATGCTTTTGCCAAAAGGCGGAGAGGGTGCAATGCTTACTATAGATCGCTGGCAAGGAAGTGAAATGACATGTGCGATCATTTGCCTCGCGGACATTAATACCACCGAATTGGAACAGTATTGGCGCAAACTAATAACTGGGTTTTCTAGAGCCAAACAAAAGCTCTTAATAATTGGATCTCGAACCCAATTGCAGTCATGCCAATTGCAAGAACGATTTTTGGCGATTGTGGATCAAGAAAAATGGACATTGCCCTTGCCTAAAAACATTTTTACGAGCCATATTTTTGACATTAACTCCATTGAGTCCACGCCAGATCAAGGAAGGAGACTTGCAACAGTTCATGTCAAGGGACCTTCTAAGAAAGCTTTAAGTCGCATAGGGCCAATTACTCGAGATGTGATTGCAGGTCACAAACAAGGGTGACACAAACCTTTTTTATGAGAATGATAGACATTAATTAATAGTAATAATGAATTGAATGATTGATGGATGTACAATATGTGGCAACTCTTGCAATATTATGGTTTCTTAAAGAAATTTCTTGGTTTAATAAAGATAATAAATATAAAATATGTGATTCAGGCACTCATCCTTTGCTGTTGCTGCGGTTTCTGCTCAGTTGCTTTTCGCTTTGCCTTCAACCGTTTTTCCATTTTCAAAAACGCCCTAATGCTAACATCCAAATCATCATCCGCATTTTTGTCTGCCTCTATCTTTGCCTCCAACTTGGCCCGAGCTCCTGCCTTGTGACCCGACTGCCGTTCCTCTGGCTCCGGACCCAGCACCTCCACCGGCCACTCCAAATCCCTTCTCTCAAACACCAATTTCCGTTTGATCTCTGCTCTTTTCTCCTTCCACTCTACCAGCTCATCCTTGTAGAGTTCCCACACGCAATTGACGCACCCGCTCATACAGCAGTTGGTGGGTTCAAGTGGTCTTGGGCTCAATTTCAAGCCAGCAATGGTTTGGGCGTGGCGCTGGGCTTCACGGCGCCGGTCTTGCCGGGACCCGAGCTGGCCAAACAATTTTTTGACTCGGTCTGAGGATGATAAATGGCTGTTGTTGAAGGAGAATTGAGATGGGTCAAATGAGCTTCGGGGCTGTTTTGCGAGCAAGTCGTAGAATTGGTATGGGTCCTTCTGGAAACAGCTAGATGTGTGAAAGCTTTGAGCTCTGTTGGCAACACAGACTTGCAGTGCAGACCTGCAGCTTTTGACTAGTGAAACTGGACGAACTTTTAAGCATGTAAATTCTGGCGAAATCATGATGGTTATTGTGGGGAAGGGTCTCATCAAGAGAATTTCCCAGGGCTATTTGTGCTAACTGGTTCGGCTTATGACGTAAATGTAACTGACCTTACCCTATCAGACACACAACAGAGTTCAGAATAGTGGGCGCAAATCAGTATACACAGTAGCAAGCTCATGGCACCAAGAAACAATTGAAGGTTGAGAACAGTTTCTTTGATCAGAAAATGCTCAAAACCAGTTCTTGTGTAAAGTCTGATAGTATTTTCTTTGAAATGGAATCAGAGTGGGTCTCATCTGAGATCTTGACTAATGTAGTAACTATTGCAGCACACTTGCAGACCAATAGACTTTAATTTTCAAGCTATGACATGAAGTCATAAAAGCCCAATGATAAATTAGCGAATGAGACCAAAAAGTCAACTTAGCATTTGAATTTAGTCTGCCATGGTCGCCTTACTGAATTCCAGGAATCGCTACCCAGTTCATCCACCTTTTAACACATTTTCAATCAGTTGATTGCAGCAGGGCCTTTAGAGACATAATGCACAGTCCTAGACTGAGTACTTGCTAGCTGACTTTGAAACCATTGTGATGATCAAGTCACTGTTTCAATTTGCTGCAATCCAATGATTGAATCTCATCCAGAAATAAATAATTCTATTTTCTTTGGGTTGGTGATTCAATCTAATCAGTAGAATCCGGTCGCCCTAAATTTAAAAGGTTTCGGTCTTAGTACTATATGTAAGACATTGGCCGAAAGGTTCAAACAACTGTAATACTGTTATTCAACCCCATTCTTTTACTACTCGGTTTCTTCTCAAGGAAATTTTGGATTCGTCACTAGTTAGAGCGACTATCAAACAGTCCCTATATATGTCAGAGTCCTCGTTGACAGATTACCTAATACTCATCTCATCTTATATATGCCCCTTGATTACTAATCTATTATTTAACTATAGTATCCCCTGAATTACAAAAGTCTTAAAACGTGTCCAAAACATTTCCAACAGAAAACAGCCTTGATGGCCAAGTTGGTAAGGCGCGTCACTAGTAATGACGAGATCGTCGGTTCGAATCCGGCTCGAGGCACGTTATTTTTGCTATTTTTGTGTTCTTCCATCATGGATCAGTCGGCCTGGGCTCATATCTTTTTATGAAGGGTGAATAGTGAACTTTGAATCGTGGGCTAATGTTTGAGACACTGGTTTGAATTTGGAATTCCAAGGTAGGTCTTGAACAGGCCTAGGAAAAACAAAACAAAAAAAACACTGATCAGTCTATAACTATATGTTTTAGGAGCTAAACGGCTTGAGAAGTGGTGTTATAAGGTAGAATGTATCCCTGAGTTGTAATTCCAAATTCAGAGAATTCGTATGGACAGTAGCCTCGACTGACACTTTGGCATATGCAAAAGAATACCCGAAGTTGAACAGGAACAATTGGTATTGATCAAGGCTGACATTTGCCTGCTTTCACAAGCTGGAAAAAGAAAACAATGAAAAAGGCAGACAGAGTGGTACTGCCGTGTTGGTGGTATCAGCTTTGCGCAGCACTGGACAATATTGTAGGTTCAGGTGGTGCTTGGAATGGGGACTAGAGTTGCAATTAATGTGAAGTACAAAAGATCATAAATATCTGGGCTGAACTGAACTGAACTATCAGACTTGGGTTCAGTCTTCATACGAGGCAGGATTGTAGCAAAAATGGATGATTAATGTATGGGTGGCCATGCTGAAAAGGCTTTATGGATCAAATAGTTGAAAATGAAATCAGACTCACTAGCTAGTTTAATACGGGTATATTTAGATGGAGTAGATCAATATTGAATAACAATCTCATTGATCTTTAAAATTCTTGATACTCTTTATCAAGATTAAACATTCTATTTTAAACATTTAATGGGAGTAGTTCTCGTTTTCTTCGCTTTCATCGGTTATTATATATCTTTCCAATATTGCTCAACTTTCATTCATTCCAAGGAATACTTTTTTCAAACGGCGATAGCTTTTCTTTTCCGTAGGCTTTTCGTGCAAGGAGTATTCATACAAAGGTTGATCTAGAACAGAAGGTGCATGTCCCCCAAACCCCTATTTGTTTGTTTTTTTCTTTGAAAGATTGAAAAAGTTGACAAATAAAGTGAAGTTGAAGACAAATAAAAAAAAAAAGCAGACCATAATTAATGTTTAGCTAAAGATCAGATCAGATCCCTAGTTGAGTTCAATATGTCCCAGGCACGCACCACACAAAACAAAAAAAAGTTTGTTTTTGTGTTCCAATTGGAAACGCATTCAGCGCACTACGTTTAATAAACGAAGACCAACATACGAGACTGAAATTTATAAAACAGGTGAGATTTTTCCATATGAACGAACAATAAAGCATCAAGTAATAGTAGCATAAAAAAAATGTTTTGAGCAAGGGATGAGAAAAATAAAGTATACTTTATATAAAATATATAGCAACGGATTTATCTCTTTCTCTCTCTCTTTTCTTTCTTGATCTGCTCTTTCACGACCGTTAGATAGATATTCACACACACATACATACACACACAGCAAAGCTTTGCTCTTTTATAAACCAAATGCAACAAACTAATTACGACGTCATTATTGTCGGCGCCGGCATCATTGGCCCGTCTCTGTCCATCCAATTCGCCCGCCAAAACCGCAAGGTCCTCGTCGTCGAGCGCGATCTCAGCGAGCCCAACCGCATAGTCGGCGAGCTCATGCAGCCCGGCGGCATGAAGACCCTCGAAAAACTCGGCCTTGCAAAAGCGACAGAAGGCATTGACGCAGTGGATGTCATTGGCTATGAGATCTTCTTTGGAGGTGAAAGAGTGCATATTCCGTATCCCAAGATCGAGCAGGACAGCAAAAAACCGGGTACAGCATTGGTGAAGGATGAGAGGGAAAAGGGTAAAGCGTTTCATCATGGCCGGTTTGTGATGAATTTGAGAAAACTAATGTTGGCGGAACCGAATGTAACGGTTTTGGAAGAAACTGTTACCGAGATTATCCACAAGGGACAAGAAGAAAAACCAAGCAGCAAAGATACAGAGCCTAGTGAAAACGAGGCTAGCGCTACAATTGTGGGCATCCGCACCAAGACCAAGGCAGGTGAAACGCATGCGTACTTTGCACCGCTCACGGTTGTAGCCGATGGTACTACCAGCAAGTTCCGCAAAGAGTTTACATCCAGAACACCCATCGTCAAGAGTCATTTCGTCGGGCTTGTGCTCAAGGACGCCGACATGCCACACCCTAACTGCGGGCACGTCGTTCTGGGCAGCCAGCACGCTCCTGTTCTCGTCTACCAGATTGGAACCCATGAAACCCGTATTTTGTGCGACCTCCAGGGAGATGTCCCCTCTGTGTCCAGCGGCGCCATGAAAGAGCACCTTCTTGAGTCGGTACTCCCAGCGGTACCTGAGCAGCTGCAGGGCAGCTTAAAGGCCGCGATTCTGGACGGCCAGTTCCGCGTGATGCCAAACCAATTCCTGCCAACCAGTCCGTGCCGAAACCCCGGCCTGGTACTGCTGGGCGACGCCTGGAACATGCGACACCCATTAACCGGAGGCGGCATGACTGTAGCTCTGAACGACGTGTACCAGCTCAGCCAGAACCTCGCCAGCATACCCGACTTCTCCGACTGGATCCAAGTCGAGCTCGAGATTGACGATTTCTACTGGTCCCGCAAGACGCTTGCCTCAGTCATCAACATTCTTGCTCAATCCCTCTACGCATTGTTTGCGGCCGGTGACTCTGCCAACTTGAGGGTCTTGCAAAAGGGTTGTTTCCAGTATTTCCAGCGTGGAGGCAATTGTGTGGACGGCCCAATCTCGCTGATTTCGGGGGTGATGCCACGGCCGCTGGTGTTGTTGTACCACTTTTTCAGTGTGGCTTTGTATGCGATCCAGTGTAATTTCAGTGAGAAGGGACTAACAGGGTTCCCGGTTGCTTTGGTGCAAGCGTTTACGGTGATGTGGACGGCTACGGTTGTGATTATGCCGTTTGTGCTTGAGGAGCTCAAGTGGTACTAATACTAGAGGAATGAGAATGTGTGTTTGTGATTTGTGTTTTTGAAAAAAAGGTTAGATATATACATAAGGCATGAAAAGACCAAAAAAAAAGTACAACATAGTTAATAGAATAAAGACCATTTGTTTTTTGCTAATCGGTTGATTATAACTTGCCCTCCTTAAGGGCCAGCTCCTTCAATCTCATCCTCTCCGCGTCCATCTCATCACTCCTCAACTTCTTCTCTCTCAACGCCCACTCCGTATGTTTCTGTGCCAGAGCCGGCGGCACAGACGCCAGGCCCTCACCGGGCACATGGTTTGCCTCCTCTTCCGTCAGCCCAACCGGTACTGCCGAGGCTGAGCTAGACGCAGGGAGGCGGCGGCCGCGCCCGTCTTCGCCAACAACCAACCCGCTAGGAATCTCGCCAGTCATCCAGATCGGGTCCTTGCTCTGCGCGGTCTTGATGCCCTCTTGGCGGGCCCATTGAGAGATGTAGGCGCGGCGCTCACGCTCTTGGTAGTACTTTTTGCGGAGTTCGGGTGAGAGTTTCTGTTTGGATATAAGTTAGCAACTAATCTTCAACCAT
The DNA here is from genome assembly GCA_030566085.1 of Geotrichum histeridarum. Lineage (NCBI taxonomy): Eukaryota > Fungi > Ascomycota > Dipodascomycetes > Dipodascales > Dipodascaceae > Geotrichum > Geotrichum histeridarum. The sequence goes on from JAJMHO010000077.1 coordinate 16,838, forward strand.
CAAGTAGTGATAATATAGAACCAATAGACAGTGACCAGAAGTCGGTGAACAATTGGTACGAGTGAAAGAGAAAAAGGAAAAGTACTTACAGCAATAAGTTCTTCATCTGTCGGCGTGTTGTACATAAAGTTAAGGGCTCCGAACCCGATAATGCTGCCGCCGGCGACTATTGCTTTGATCCACTGTCCCAGACTCATTCTGATTTTTGCTTTGCTGTGATGCTGTTTGTTGATGCTTAATTAAGTAGGTTAAACTATAGCTGCTGTACAGTGCTCAAGAACCAGATTTCAAAAGAACTGAAGGCGTTGCAGAGTACAAAAGAACTAAAGCTTGAAGGCAAAAAGGTAGGTGAAGGCAAGGTGAAGGGAGGTTTTGAAAATTTGGGGTGCGAGTGGGAGTTTGACATGAGACCCAATCAAGCCGCTCATATTACCACAGGCCATCCCTACACCGTCTTACGAGTCCACACAAACGATTTCAAGCTATAGGTCAACCAATGCTCATAAAAAGAGAAGAAAAATCATTCAAGCAATTTCATAAACTACATAATCCTATTTTATTTTCATTTGTTGTTTTTTTTTACACCATTTTGTTTTGCACCCGGAAATAAAGTGAGCTTACAACTTGGCAGCAACAGAGTCGACGGTAGCAACCTGGTCGTACAGCAGCGACGTCAAGAAGTCAGAGTACTTCTCATCAGTGATCTCAGGCTTCAGGTAAGCAGCAGCCTCGACGTACTTGTGGCCCTTGGGAGCCTTGGCAGCAGCCTTCTTGACCTCAACGTCCAGCAGAGCCAGAACGTACTCCTTGGTGACCTTCTTGCCCTCGTCGGTGGTGACACCGTGCTTAACCCACTGGTTGAGCTGGGAGCGGGACACCTCAGCGGTGGCAGCATCCTCCATCAGCGAGAAGATGGGCACGCAGCCAACACCGCGCAGCCAGGCCTCCATGTAGCCCAGTCCAATGTACAGGTTCTTGGCAATGCCGGCCTCGGTGATCTTGCCACCGGGGATGTAGGGGTTGATGAGGTCGCGTGCGGTGACGTGGACGCACTCGCGGCGGCGGTAGATCTGGTTGGGAGTGGGCATGTGCTTGTTGAAGACCTCAAGAGCAATGTGGGCGAGCTGGGGGTGGGCAACCCAGGTACCGTCGTGGCCGGCAGTGACCTCGCGGAGCTTGTCCTTGTAGACACCGGCCATGGCGACCTTGTTGGCAGCAGCATCGTCCTTGATGGGGATCTGAGCAGCCATACCACCCATGGCGTGGACACCACGCTTGTGGCAGGTCTGGATGAGGAGCTGGACGTAGGAGGCCATGAAGGGAACAGTCATGGTGACGTCGCCACGTTCGGGGAGAACAAACTCGGGGTGAGCTCTCAACTTCTTGATGAAAGAAAAGATGTAGTCCCATCGGCCACAGTTGAGGCCAGAAGAGTGCTCGCGCAGCTCGTAGATAATCTCGTCCATCTCAAAGACAGCGAGGATGGTCTCAATGAGCACGGTACCACGGATGGTTCCGCGGGGAATGCCAATCCAGTCCTGGGAGATCTTGAAAATGTCGTTCCACAGACGGGCCTCGAGGTGAGACTCCATCTTGGGGAGGTAGAAGTAGGGGCCAAAGCCCTGGGCAATGGCCTCCTTGGCGTTGTGGAAAAAGTAGAGACCAAAGTCAAAGATACCACCAGAGATGGGCTCACCGTCAACGAGGAAGTGGGCCTCGTCCAGGTGCCAGCCACGGGGGCGGACAATGAGGGTGGGCAAGGGCTTGTCGGTTCTCAGGGAGTAAGTCTTTTGGGGAGTCTTGAGGGAGACGGTTCTGCGGACGGCGTCGTAGAGGTTGACCTGGCCGTTGACCTGGTTCAACCAAGTAGGAGTAGAGGAGTCCTCAAAGTCGGCCATGTAGGTGTAGACGTCGGAATTGAGGGCGTTGATGACCATCTTTCTGTCAGTAGGTCCGGTAATCTCGACACGGCGGTCCTCGAGACCAGGGGCGGGAGCAGCACCTTGCCAGATCTTGTCATCTCTGATGAACTGGGTCTCGGGCAAGAAGTCGGGCAGAGCACCGGCGTCAATCTCGGCCTGTCTGGTAACACGCTTGGCGAGGAGCTCCTTGCGGCGGGCGTTGAAGGTTCTGTGGAGGGTAGCCAAGAAGACAACAGCATCCTTGGTGAGGATGTGGCGGGCGTTGTCTGGGATGGGGGCTCTAATCTCGATGCCTTCGTAGAGGATGTTTGTAGGGACGACCATTTTTGATTGATTTTTAATTGATGATGAAGATGATGATAAATAAGAAAGAAGGGGTGGTAAAAACAAGAAAGAAAGTAGGAAAGCAGGGAAAGAGAGGTCTTTTTATAAGTTTTCCAAGAGATTTTTATGGTTTTATAAATTGCGGAGGAAACCTGGAGGTGCCAAAAGGCCTTTTTCGTTCACGTTCAGCCAACCAATAAGTGAGAATAAAGCGCAAACATCCGAGATCGATGTTTCGGCTTTTTTATTTTTATGAATTTTTTATTTTTTTTCATTTTTATGAATTTTGGTTTTTTGATTGGCTTCAGCGGCCGTTGATGTTTTATTGTTTTTTTATTCTTGAAATATATATATAAATATAAATAAAAGGGTCATAGCCCATATGGGTCGTCATGGCTTGTTGGTAGTAGTTCTTCATGTGCTTGAAATGAAGTCGAAGATGGTGTTGTTCATCACCTTTGAGAGATATTTGACATGACATGAAATTGACCTTGTTCATTTATATAAGACCCATTGGATTTGACATTTGACTGTCATCTTCATATAAAGATCATTCAAATCATCATTTAGTCCCCATTGAAGGTATTTATTATCATCAAGACCTAAATATTCTGTCTACTATGGAGGTCTTAATTGTAGTTGTCCATAGTAAATGATGATGATGATGATGATGATGGATTTTAAACTTCCTCGGAGTTATTGTCGGGCACAGCAACCCAAAAAAAAAAGTCTGGGGAAAACGAAGTGACTGTTATCGTTCCCGTGTTGTCGTACAATCAACCCAGGTCAGTCCCAGTTGAGCCAAATTCCCCTGTCAACCTCAAAAAAACAATGCCCACACCCGATTGATCGGATATATAAAAAGTCAAATTCCAGCCTCACCCTAGCTACTATCATTCTATCAGGGCAAGGGCAAACTCCCATAGAACCGAGGCTTTTCTCCGGAATGAATGAAAAATTCAACTGTGACTCTCTGATAAATGACATGCATTAATTGCATATATATGACAGCTGACTAAGCTTTGAAGGCTGACTAAACTTCTATCCGAGGAATTCCGGAAGTGACAAAACCCGCAAAATATCGTATGATGTTGTAATCCGCTTATGTCATGCTGATACATGGATGACAAACAATTTCATCAAAGAGGATATCAACACTACAGACATGATCATCAAACTCAACTCAACTCAACTCAACTCATCAGCATAGACCTGAATCAACAGACACACACAATACAACCACCATGATCCACTCAGTATTAATAGGTATGGACTATTCTCAATTACTATATAACAATACTAACTGCTCAGTAAACAACAATGGCCAGCCGAGGCTCATGAAATTCTACACTCCAGTCGACTTGCCCACTCAGACCCTACTGCTCAAGCAAGTCCACTCCATCCTGTCTACCCGAACTTCCAACCAGTGCTCTTTTCTGACGCCACCGCCACTACTCGACGGCATGGACGAGATCCGTGTGATATACCGGCACTACGCCACCTTATACTTTGTGTTCATCGTGGACGACCAAGAGTCCGAGCTGGGCATTCTGGACCTGATCCAGGTGTTTGTTGAGTCGCTTGAGTGGTGTTTCCAGAACGTGTGCGAGTTGGACCTGGTGTTTGGGTGGCAGGTCATGCAGACGGTACTGGGCGAGATTGTGCAAGGAGGTATGGTGGTTGAAACGAATATAAACAAGATCGTGGCGACGGTGGACGAGGCTAATAAGGGAAAGCTGGCGGGTTCGTCATCGTCATCCCTGGCAGGTGGAAGCAGTGGGTCGGGCGCGGGCGCGGATTTCTTGACATCGGCGTCGACGGCGTCGGCTAACGTGGCCGCGAAAGCGTTCTCATCAGCGACACAGGCGTTCCAGCAAATGACGCGCGACGGTAGAATCTGGCCAAGTCGATAGAACAAAAAAATAACAAAAGCAAGCGAAACAACAAACCACTCAGCAAGCAATCAACCAAAGAACCCAAACAAAAAAGAACTGTACATTCTATTTATTCCTTCTTCCATCTTGATCTCGTTACTTCTCCCCTCTGGCCCAGTCTTCTAGCTCTACACCTGCTATTGCACAATCCAAACTCTAGAGTTGCATCTCACCTTGCGCCATGTTTCGAAGTTTAAAATTGTGTTCTCTGCCATCCAAATAATTCTGGCGTGCCTGCATCTAACCTGCTCGTTTTTTTTTCTCTTCATCCGCGGGTGGCTAATCTTGTTTTAAAAAAATACATGTGTATAATGGAATTATATTGTTTTGGCCGTTTTATTTGTGAAGCTGGTTTCCATGCCTCGGCCGTTTGAAAAGGGATAGGCACGGGCACAGAAAGCATGCATTGGTATTGGAGTCTGATGCGTTGCTGGGAGGATGGTGTGTCAAGTTAATTGCGTTTTTGTGTCACAAAAAGATAATACTTCCATGAGATGGAAAAACCAGACGAATATTTCATGTCTGCAGGACCAGAATGGACTAAAGAAACACAAAAAGCCAGGCAAAGACGTTTCTCTAGATTGCTATCGGTGGTATCCAGTCGATATACCTGGGGCTAGCTCAGGATGTAAGTCTGTTCCTGAATCAACAATGTCTCTCAATCTTTCAATACACTCTAATACTGTTACTATTGCCTTTAGGGTGTGTTCGCAGCTGAGTCGAACCCCAATAATTTAATGGCTTTGCACGGTCAATGTTTCGAACTTATTTGCGTCCAATGTGTGAAATCTTGTCGAGACATTAATCATGCAAACACAAACATGAAATACTGGTATAACCCTCCACACGAGGTGGCACGCTCGTCCGTTGGCACGCGCTGAACAGTGAAAAAGCTTGTTTCACAGAAAAAGAAACCAAATCTGTTACAAACTCACTCGGATATTCTCTGACAAGTTGGTCTCCTCCAGCAAATATCTCACATTGGCTTTAATTTCCGGTATGGCTCTTTGAAAGAAATATAAGACTTTAGGATTCCCTGATTCTGGTTTATTCTTTTTCATAGAGAGAGGTGAAAGAGGTCTTTTCCAATTTAAAATTTTGTCACAGTGATATCTGCCTTATAGGACAGGATCGTCCGCATTTTACAGACTACACATATACAAGAAGCATGTCGGAAGATAACTCAGCTGGGTCCAGCAAGGCTTGGATTGCAGCCATTGTCGCACCAGCTATCGTCGTACCACTCGTCGTCGCCGTCGTCGTCTATCAACGCAAGCGACTCAGAAAGCGAGCAAAAGGTAAGTTCTTCTTCTTTTAAATGCCATACAAGATAACTAACTAGAGGGATAGAAAACTTGGATGGCCGCCCTGAAATGACCGATATCGAACATCATAACAGCCTAGACTCGACAAGCTCAATTCCTGAAATCAAAACACCTAGCCAGAATGTCTCGGGGCCCTCGCCGCCTTCAATTCTGCTATATCCAAAGCCGCCGCCGGTGGCCACCTCTAGCCAGCTACCCACACCCACACGCAACAAGCGGGCGAGCCAGCTCGACATGCTGCCGGAAACTGCGCTGTATATGCCAACGCCAGTTGCGGCAAAAAGTAGTGCATCAATTATAAGCATTAAAGACAGTGCGCTCAATGCAAAAAGAATGTCGCAGGCGTCGTCGCTAGCCAGCTCGAACCCTAATCTGGCCACTAGTGAAATGGAAACGAACAATAAGCCAGCAACGAAATTGTACAGTCATGCGAATGAGGATTTGAGTAGCAGCCAGACGCAGAGTGTGGCAACTCACGGCGGATTTAGAAAAAAGTACTCGCTGTTTAGAAAGTCGGCACCGATAGTGAGCGGCCGCAGGTACGAAGACTGTGAGCCGGCTGGCAGTCCAATCATTGACCCTCCCGCAGAAACCAAAACGCTGGAATCGCTCCGCCGCAAGCTCAGCGCAAAACGACATACTTCACCGGCTCTTTCTATGCCTGGCTCAGTGGGCACAAGCAATAGAAGCAGCATGTCGCAGGTGCCCCAGGACATGCCCATGCCCATGCCGCCTGCCAACCTGCTTAGCTACGAGTATAACTCGCACCCGCCGGTACTCAATGTGGAACTACCAAGGTATAGTTTGAGGTCGAGCTCGATCTACTCGGAGTCGAATTATAATAACAGCTACAGCAAACCGGCGTTTGCAATGTCTAGAGGAAACAGCCTGGCCAGACAACCCTCAACAGGGTCCATGCACAGCGCGGTCAGAGGGCCTCCACCGACTTCGCAACAGGTGAGCAGGCAGTCGATAATATCCACAACGTCAAGACAGGAAACGCTGCGCTCGCCAACTGGGTCCACGGCGATGCTGCCAATCCAGTCGTACCCTAGCAGCACAACCCCAGGAATTGGCCCGCCAAGAATCTCGTTCCATATTGGCCGCTCGTCGGGCCTGTTCTCGCCAAACGACCTGTTTGGCCCCAACCGCATGTCCAGCCACAGCAGCTACTCCGTTGCCTCTAACACACAAATGAGAGGTGCAGTGGTTAGTGACGTGCCCCCTGTCCCGCCGATCCCGGCTAACTTGATTTACCCCCCGCCAGCGGGTAATGTGAGCCCGAAGCTGGTCGACATTTTGAACTACCGCAAGCAAGAAGGTGGCCCTGGGCATGAGGTTTATACCAAAGGTGTGTGCACTTACTACCCAGACGAAATGGCCAGCATCAATACGATCACGTCGTCCGTGTCGTCTGTTTCGGGCGGCCTTACGTTTATTGAGGAGTACGGCGCTATTATCAATAACTATAACAGTAGCATTGCGAGCAGAACAATGAGCATTAGCAGCTCGGTCACGAATGCGAGATCAAGCAAAATGGTTTCTGGCCCTCTGCCGCCGGTGCCCCATGTGCCGGAGAACGCAGTGGTGAGAGTCACTGGCCCGCCTAGCGTGTCGCGTCCGGTGTCAGCTGCGGCTTCGTACCGCCTTGTGAGTGCGCGTCCGTCTCGTGCGGCCCTGCAGCAGAAACACCATCTCTTGGATATGCCGTCCCCGCTATCGCCGTTGACAATGCCGACCCTCCAGCAACAACAACAACAGCAGCAGCAGCAGTCTTACTTTGACAAAGAAGCAGAAATGGCCATGCTGTCGCCCACATCCACCTCTACCCGGTACTCATTTGCGTCCGGTTACCATTCTGCGCTGTCGCACCAGGACGCCTGGCTGACCCCCGTGTCAATGCCGCCCATGCCCAAGTTCCCATCTGATATTGACGTGACCTTGGGTTTGGTCCCCGCTGCTCTAGTCGGGGGCGGCCACAACCGTAACCAGGGCAGTGTCCACAGTACTGACTCCGAGTCTGAGTCCAGCAGCAGCGGACACAGCAGCTGGACGTCCCAGCGCCGCCGCCGCCACCGCCGCCAAGCCCGCAGCATGTCAGCCGCTACTACTGTCACCAAGAAGAAACAGCGCGCGTCTGCCCGTCGCAGCCACCAGCCTCACGCATCCCGCCGTCGCGCCCGCACCCTCGACGCCGCCGCCAGCAGCAGTGTCGAAGACGTGGTCGTGGTCGCCAACAGCCGGTCACTGCACAATGTGAAGCACGAGAAAGTCATTTCACTGTCCTCCCCCGTTATATCCGAGCACGCGTCCATCGTGGCCCCTAGTCTTGAAGGGGGAGCGCCGGTGTCGCCGCAGCAGTCGGGGTCCTCGAGCGTGGAGTATGACGTGCCCCCGCCTGTACCCAACTTGCAGGAAGCTCTGGCCCTGGCTGCGACCGAGGTGAGGTCACCTACAGATGCAAGCGCGGGAGTGCTCAAGCTGCCAGAGCCGACGGAGTCAGCCCTGTCGCTCCAGATTTCAGAGCGCCGGGCGTCGCTGCTCAACATCGTGACGAGCCGGACGTCGTTCAGCAGCGGCGGCGGCGGCGGTGGCGGTTGCGGTGGTGGTGGACGTACCATGAGCATGGTCTCAGCGGACCAGCGCAGCATTATCAGCAGCACTCATTTTAGAGGCAGCATGCGTTCGTTTACAGACCTCCACCGGGCGTTGTCGTTGGGAGGCGCGAGCCAGCACAGCGTTGGAGGAAGTGCTTCTGCGCGGAAAACGGCGAAAGTTCTGGCCCTCAACAAGCAGCTGCCGACTATTCCAGGCGACGCCGCCGAACCTGAGCCTGTAGCCTACACCGGTGACAGATCAGAGCAGGATGATATCCCACCAAAATCGCCAGGCACACCGCCGACCCCGCAGAGCCCGCGCACGCCCGTCACCCCCAGCTCGCCTGTTTTCTCAAGCGGACCGCTCAAGCCCAGCAGCACTACAACCACAACCAGCACCAACGGGGTTCCTAGTTCTGCTGCTGCTGTTGCCGCCGTTGACGCACTCGTAACCGCACCCCCGGCTTTGCTGCCCTCCCCTGCTCCGTCCCCACCTCCACCCGTTCCTGCTTTAGAGCCGTCATCGGTGCCGTCAGTCCAGACCATCAATGTGTACCAAGTGGTGCACGCTTACGTGCCTCAGCTTGAGGACGAGCTGGTTTTGAGACGGGGCGATCAGGTTGTGATTTTGCATCACTTTGACGATGGCTGGTGTTTAGCCTGTCTTGTTGCCGCTGTTCCTGCTTCTTCCACCACTGACCCTACCAACTATGGGACCGGTGAAGGTGAAGAGGGAGTGATGGCGACTGAGGTGACCACTGAGATTGCTGCAACCCGGTTAGTCGAAGGCGTTTGTCCCAAGGTTTGTTTGACCAAAGAGCCGGTCATGACGTACACTAAACCCATTGTGCCTTCTTCTGCCAGCACTGCGGGTGCTTCTTCTTCTTCGGTAACGAGTACCCCAACTAACTCGGCTTACGACAGCACGAGCAATGCTGGATTGTCAGTTGCAGGGGCTTCGATGACGGCTGCTGCCTCTGTCGCGAGCATTGTCAACAGCGTGACGGCTGTTTCCTTGGCCAGTAACGCTGGCCACAGTAACGCTGGTAATAGTGTGAGAGCTGTATCTATTCATAGTAGCACTAGTTCAAGACCCATTACCGCGGTCTAACTATATAAAAGGAGTATAAGGTATAAAGATGATACAAGGTTACCCAATAATAAATTTTTTTATAAACAATTGTTTTTTGTTCTTTTGATTGATAGCCCTGTCATTCATTGGCTAAAGGGTCATACATATATGTAAGTGGAGCCCGATGATGATGCAGTCTAGTTAATCCGATTTCTTGAGTTTTTCCGAAGACCGGCATCAAAGCAACGATAACGGTTATGCCCCTTAACTAACAATAAAAACTTACCTGCCGGCCGGAATAATTCTTTCTTCATCAACATTCTGTACCTGACTCACTTCATTTCTCTTTTGTACCTTACCGTATTGCACGCGCCGTTTTTGTTTCATTTCATTTCATCTCCATTTCAAAATTATAATTAAATATATATATATATAAGTCAGTCAGCACATTATTAAAAAAAAAAATCAAACTCCCCTTATATTCAATAAAACACTCATCAATTTTGCTTAAATAGCAACCGACTTGTGAAACTTGGCACCGGCGTAAATGGCCTTGTCACCCAGAGCCTCCTCAATTCTCAAAATCTCATTCAGCTTAGCCAAACGCTCAGAACGGGCAGGAGCACCGGCCTTAATCTGGCCAGAACGCAGGCCAACGGCAATCTCGGCAATGGTGGTGTCCTCAGTCTCACCAGATCTGTGGGAAACCATGACACCCCAGCCAGCGGCATAAGAGTCCTTGGCAGCCTGAATCGACTCAGTCAAAGTACCAATCTGGTTGACCTTGAGCAGCAGGGCATTGGCAGCCTTGGTGTCAATGGCAGTCTTGATACGGACAGGGTTGGTGACAGTCAAGTCATCACCGACAATCTGGGTCTTGTCGGCAGCCTTGCTGTAGAAATGAGTCCAAGTCTCCCAGTCATCCTCGGCAAAGGGGTCCTCCAGGGACACAATGGGGTACTTCTCAAGCAGCGACAGGTACAAGTCGGCCAGCTGCTCGCCAGTCAGCCACTTGGAAGGATCAGAGTCGGGGTTCTTGAAGTCAAGGTCGTACTTGCCATTCTTGAAAAACTCAGAAGAAGCAGCGTCAATGGCAATAGAAACCTTGCCAGTGTAGCCAGCCTGGGCAATGGCATCGGTAATCAAGTCCAAAGCCTCCTCAGCAGTCTGGATATCGGGGGCAACACCACCCTCGTCACCGACATTGCCGGCAGAGGTGCCGTAGCGCTTCTTGGCCAAAGACTTGAGAATCTGGTAGACCTCGGCGCCAGCACGCATGGCCTCAGTAAAAGTAGGAAAGTCAAGGGGGACAATCATGAACTCCTGGATAGCCAGACGGCCACCGGCGTGGGAACCACCGTTCAGCACATTCTGGAAGGGAACGGGCAAAACGTAAGGAGCGGGGGTCTCAGAGAGCTCAGCAATGTGCTGGTAAAGAGGGACACCCTTCTGGCCGGCACCGGCCTTGGCAACAGCCAAAGAGACACCGAGAATGGCATTGGCACCGTACTTGGCCTTGTTAGGAGTACCGTCCAAACCGTTCAGGAAAGCATCGACAGCCTTCTGGTCAGCAACGTCAATGTTGGCGGCAATGAGAGCAGGACCAAGGACATTGTTGACATTGGCAACGGCGGTGAGCACACCCTTGCCGCCCCACTTGGACTTGTCCTGGTCTCTGAGCTCCAGAGCCTCGTGGATACCGGTAGAGGCACCAGAGGGGACGATGGCACGGAAGAGGCCCTTCTCAGTGTGAACGTCAACTTCGACGGTGGGGTTACCTATAAAATATATTGTTAGAGGGAGGGCTGCCAACCGGGTCAATTGAGGGAATTGTACATACCACGAGAGTCGTAGACAGAGCGAGCATGAATCTTTGAGATGGCCATATTGAATTGCAGTTGTAGGGGAAGGTTTGATTGAGGATGAAGAAGAGAAGAAGAAGAAGGAGAAGGAGAAAAGAAAGAGAAGGGAAATGGACGAGGTATTTATAATTTATTTGAATTAAATGGAAAAATTTTGTTGTCGTTGGCCAAAACAAAAAAAAACAAAAAACAAAAAAAGCAAAAAAAAAAAGACCAAAAGCAACCGTGGTGGGTGGTGAGGGGCAGATTGATTTTTGATGGTTGAAGAGAAAGAAAAAAAAAAACTTTTGACACAAAAGAAATAAAAAAATAAAAATAAAAATAATAAAAATACATGGAGAAAAATATAAAATACAAAATGTCAAGAGTAAAATACAAAAGTAATCCGTAATAATAATAAAAATAATAAAAATAAAAAGAACATTCAGTAGTAGTAGTTGGTTGTTGAAAACGATGGGTGGTGGTGCTTTGATCCGTTTGAAAAATGGTCGTCCTGGGTCGCTGTCAAATATCAATCGACAATGAAATAATAATAATAAAAAAAAACAAGAATAAAATGAACCAAATGAAAAGATGAAAAATGAAATGAAGGATAAAAGGAAAATAAAATCAAAATGAACAAGCATCAAAACCATAGTTGATTGAGCTGCTGCTGCTGCTGCTGTTGCTGCTGCTGTTTTGTGGGTCGTACGTCGTTGTTGAGTAATGGCATTGACTTATTACATCATGCCATCAATTGCCATTCCCCTTTTAAAAGTGCACGCTCGTACTCTCAACCGCACTAAATCCAAGCAAGAACTCCTCAGCAACACTAGAAGGCGTCACATCGTGCATCAGAAAACTATCTGACCCCCCATGGCCCCCACCACTGGTCGTAAATGAGTAATCCATGAAATTGGCCAGGTCCTCGCCGTTGCTGTCATTATTAGTATCATGAGTGGTAGTGATGGTGGTAGCATCGTCAAACAGCCCACCACTACTAGTCACATCGTCACCTGCTTCTGCTGCCGTTGACTCACATTGGAACTGGCTGTCTTCATTGGTCCCAGATTCAGCCTGTTTAGACATTGTCCCACTTGCAGCATCATCAGCAGCACCAGCAGTTGCAGTTGGGAACATGCCAATTTCGTCATGTTTTTGAACTCCACCAGCAGCTGCAACGGCTGCTTTTGACCCTGCACTGCTGTTACTGCTACTGCTACTAGACGACGACTGAGATTTTTCCGAAGTGACACCTACCATGCTTTTAGTATTATCCGCTGATAATGATGTTGATGATGCAGTGTCCTCTTCGTCTTCTTCCTTGACCATCGACACCCGCTTGGCGTGGTTGGCGGTACCGGAACTCGGGACACTTAGCTCATCGGGTCCACCGTTTTTCGGGTTCCCAGTCTTGCTGCTGCCGTTCTCACGTTTGACTGGCGATTTGTTCACGGACGACGCTGAAGACACGGTCGGGCCCCCGCTCCCTGACGCTGCCGCCGCCGCTGCCGCCGCCGCTGCTGCTGCTGCGCTGGCTGCTGCGCTGGTGGCCTGCTTCTGCTGGAGCTTGAGCCGCCTGTCCTCTGCTGTGACCGGCTTTTCGTACTGGTGGAACGTCAGCACCTCGAACCGGCCCATGCCGTTTGCTGAGACAGCCCGCGCTCGCCCGCCGCCCCGCACTACAGGCACCGGCACAGTGCTTGCTGCATGTGGTGCCGCCGCCGTGGTAGTCGAAGTGGGCGGGTTGCTAGAGTGCTGGTCCTTGCGATCAAACGTCAGAATGGACTCGTTCTCAAACGACGTACCTGATCCCTGGATCGGGTTTAACGGGAACACAAGTTGCTGGCCCTGGCTTCCAAACGACGTCGTGCTTGACGCTGTGTTTGTGCGAGTCTCTTTAGGGCCACCAGGAGCACTTGTTGGGGAGAACGTGGCTGCGCTAGGAGACGGCATGGCAGGACTAAACCTGCTCACGGCTCTGCGCCCATTCAGCGGGGCACTCGAGCTGGCCATTGTCGGAGTTGCTGGTTTCCTGTTTGCGGGTGGGGACCCACTGCTACCTGGCGACATTTGTCCCGACTCGCTGGCGCTGGCGCTGGCAGACGACGTGCGGCGCGCTGCGGGCTGGCCGTGTGCGTTGGAGCGCCTTCGTTTTGGGTTTTCAACTGGGTCGCCATCGACGCCCGTCATGGGGTTGTCCACGTAGTCAGCGCTTGCGCTGGGCCGCTTGGCCTCTGTAGGGAACCGTATTGACGGCATGTTAGACATGAACGGTGACACGACGGGTGACATGAGCGACGCACCGTCGTCAGCACCGTCCACTTCGTTTATAGTCGTAGACGGCGATGGGTACTGTTGAACCATAGGACTGTTCGACTGCTGGACCATGGGGCTGTTAGGCGAGAGCACAGCAGCAGACAGATCGACTGGCGAAAAATGCATGGCGACCGGCGTGTTTACATTGCTGTACGTTTGGTTTGGCATCCGGGCAGGTGCTTTTTGTACCGGCGACTGGACTGGCTGTGTCATTGGCAGCGTCTGCGAAAACGACCGTTGCGGCCGTGGACCTGGTTGGTTCGGGCTGCGGAACTGTCGGGCCGACAACGCAGCTGCTGCTGCCGCCGCCGCCAGGGGATTGGAATTAGGCGCCGACGTAGGAATAGGACCAACTGGGCTCGGCATGGACGTTGGAAACTGGTTTGGGAACTGCATTTGGAACTGGACAGGATTAGGCTGGTTTGCGAGCTGCGACACCATGGGACTCGATTTGATGGTGCGCAAGGCCGGCCGTACGACTGGGATCTGGCCGGCCAGACCTGGGGCCATGACCTGCTGAGGACGGAACGCAAACTGCGGGTTCAGCGGCATGGCCATGCCTTGTTTCTGCTGGAGCTGGGCCTGTTGGAACTGCATTTGCTGGATCCGCTGGGCCTGCATTTGTTGCATTTGTTGCATTTGGAGCTTCAACTGTTGCTGTTGGTTCAAAGGAAGCTGCTGCTGCTGTTGCATTTGGAGCTGCATCATGTACAAATCCTGCTCGGTCATGGGCATAGGCATGGGCATGGGCTGAGGCATGACTTGGGCCATGACCGGTTGGTTAAGCAGCACACCCTGCGGGATCTGGCCATTGGGCACTTGAAACACGGGCTGCTGGAACATGGGCTGCTGGAACTGCGGGTTCATCATGGGCACCTGGACCATTTGTTGCACCGCTTTGGCCGACCCACCGGACATGGCGTTGTTGAACTGAGCTTGCAGTGCCTGCTGTTTCTGCAGGGCAAACGCATTGGTCTGAGTGCTGTCAATGGCAGCTGCAGCCGCAGCCACGGCCAGATTTTGCGGGATCGTCGTGACAGGTATCGGGGCCTTGGGATCCAGCTGAAGCATGCCGTTGCTGTCAACAGACGAGCCCGTTGCTGAGGTGTTGACAGAGTAAAGAGATTCTGGGTTGATTGATGACGGAGACGGAGTGGAAAGTGGTGAGGAGATTGCTCCTAATGACGGGTGATGGAGGGTGTATCCCTGAGTAAGACCTTTTAGATTTGACTGGATTAGATTAAGCGACATTGGCGTATTCATTCTGCCATCGGTAAGTGATTTGTTGAAGGCCTCCATGTTGGGCTTCATGGCTTGTTGGTTGGTGGCATTTAGCTTTTTGATGATGGCCTCTTCATCGTTGGATCGGGCCTTTGCCCTGCGGTTTTGGAACCAAATCTATCTAGTTAGCATCTATATTCCCTTTAATGATTTTAAGTGCAAACTTACCTGGATATTGCGGACGGGCAGGCCGGTTTCTCTTGCGAGGCTATCCCTCCTTTCGCGATCAGGTTTTGGGTTTGCTTGAAATGAGGACTCGAGAATCTGGGTTTTTTCAGGAGGAATTCGTTTCCGGGTATTTGGGGCAGCGTCAACGCGAGTGGCACCTACAGCATTACTCGGTTGGAGAAACCCAGAGTTGGCGTCAAGGTTGGGCATGGATGCTGGGGATTTGAGGGCGGGTGCCGCAGCTGTGTTCTCGGGCGAAATGTCGTCATCAGCGGCGGTAGAATCAAACATGAGGTCGGCCGCGTCGTTGTCGAGAAAACTGGACATGACAAACGAGGAATCCATAAACATTCCAGACGTGAATTCGGCCGACCCTTGGAGATCTTCGTCGTTGATCATCAAGTCGAAATCTGGGGGAAGATCTGCGAACAGGTCCAAGGACACTGAGGAGCCGTTTGGGGCGGCGGCAGCGGCAGCGGTGTTGGCATCAAGCAGCTCGGGGCCGCCGGAGGGCACCGTAGCAGACGTAGCCATGTAAGCAGAGTCGGAGAGCGAGTCCTGGCGATGGGTTGCGTGGCCAAAGGGAGGCTCAGGGAGAACAGAGGTAGTGGAGGGGTAGGGGTCCTTGCAGCCAGCAGGAGGAGAAGGAGCGAGATCCGGCGGAATAACGAGGGCGGTACAGGACGTCGCAGCTGACGCTGGCGTGGACACGGGGCTGGAGACAGACGAGGCTGGAGAAGAGAGCTTAGTTCCGGTGGATGGAGACGAAGTGATGTTGGATGGGTGGTGGTGAGGAGGGCCAGAGTGCAGAGTGTCGAAAGGCATCTATGGGAGAGCAGGAGGGTGCTGGATGGTGACCTAAGCGACACAGGAGGTCATGAGAGAGTGAACGACTGTAGAAGCGAAAGTATAAAGTAACGAGAGAGATTGTGCTAAAGAAGGGAGAGAGTAGGAAGAAAAAGTGAGGGAAGGTAAAAATCATGTACAAAAAAAAAAAAAAAAAAAAAAGTAAGGGAAGTTGAATTTTAGGGGAGGAGAACTGTGGCATCGGGGTGTGTGAACTCGACACGACAACACCACAATTTGAAAACCCCAAGTACCGGTTTTGATTGCCTTGGTTAAACTTATTCTATACTATAGTGTTTATCTATTTGTCATATTCAAAGGGTCCCGTTGTCTTGTCGGTACCGCCCGCTACGCATGTCGAACGCAACCCCGGACTCCAGATCCGAACCACCCAGCCAGCACCAACTTGTCGACTATATACCACCACATTATTTTGTATCTCCCTGTTAATTATAACCTCCTAGGCTACAGTTGTAGGTGATTTTCTAGACCTATAATACTATAAATACGGGCTCTCTTTTCGCGCAAAAAAATGTGCCTGAGCGGGTGTCTGTGCAGATTTCAAGCATAAAAGGTTTGCGACGACGCACAGCAGAGCACGCCCAGACAGTCAATGGTCGCCGCCGTCCCTCTCCTTGGCTGGTCCTTTCTCCTTTCGCGCGTTTTCGCTTTATCTTGGTGAGAGAGAACAGAGCGTGTTCGCTTTTAGGGGGACCCACACCCCTCTTTTTTTTCACTCTCTCTTCTTCTTCTTCTGGTTCTTTTTTTTTTTTTTACTTTGCTGCTCTTGTGGAGACTGTCGACCCCTACATTCAAGCCTTGTCGTTTGTCTGTTATGGGTCCTTATGAAACAGTTCTTCCCTTTGCCATCCCATGGTTGTTGTCTCTCTTATGTTAACCGCTGCTTTCGCGTTACAAAAAGGAAATCCGGGTTTAGTATACCCGACTCGGAATGGGTTGGAGTGGGTTAGGTTATAACGGGTAATTAAGGACGCGTTCCATGAATTTTGGCTGCTGATTTTTGATCTCGTATTTTTTTTTTTTCACAGTCAAATGTTTTATCAACCTGTAAGGGATCCGAATATATCACCAGAGCTCTGAGTAGTTGGTTTATGATCTACGTGGTTGTTTTCTGATTGTTGGCTGTTGTTGACTGTTGAATCCATGAGTTGATTTTGGTTTTGTTGATTCAAATCAAAATCAGATCAGATCAACCTTACCAAAAGGCCTAGACCTCGAGGTCTTAAAAGATATCATGATGATGATCAGGCAACTTTTATACGGCACATTCATGGTCTAAATTCTCAGCAATATAATATTGAGAGTCCAATTGTAAACATGTATACGTTTTTTCTGTCCATCATTTATCGCTTGATGTTGATCTTGACTATCGATCCATGCCGCTTATTTTGACTGCTACTCTCCCATACTCAACTATGACGACATGAATCAAAACAAAATCATAATATTGCAAAGCAACTGATCATGACCTTAATATCTTCTTCTTCTTCTTCATTTTCTACATTCTTTACTCATGACTGATCATGATTGTATGCCTATAGGCTGGATACTCACTCCAATTTAGGTTCATGTGCTAAGTTAGTTCCTAGATCTCAATTGTTTGTTACCCGGTTTTCGACAGAGAAATCAGGGGTGAAAAATACACTGTGCTTAGGTAAGTGGGATCAAGAGTCTATTATCTACCACGTTAATGAAACAGATCACATTTAAAGAGCTTGACAAAAAGTCAATCTTTGAGTCAAAATAAAAGCTATGTAAAAAAAGAGAGAGGCAGTTGTTTTTGGTAGGCTAGCTCTGGTTTGGAATCGCCAAGTTACAAAGCCATCTGGGCTGAAAAGTGGTGATCAGAACAAAACTTGATACGAGTTATAACGAAAGAGTCGACGTCGACGCATATCGCAAGTATTCTCAATTTGAACCACATGCCTACCGGGTTATTTGAGGGGAAGTTAGATATAACTCTTGGAATAAAAACTACAATCGGATCTAGCCACGTTTAACTATAGAGCTAACATATGCCATGGAAGGTTTTCATTCAAATTCATGGATACATAAATATTCCCTACACGGAGATTCCTCTGTTTATTTATCCCTAAATAGCTCTATATCCTAAGCTTACAGGTGTTCACTTTACAATCAACTTGCATGGAGAAAAAAAGGAGTTCCTTAGTAACTGCAATATATAGCCTATGTTGACATCATAGTGGAGATTTGTTTTGTTCTGTCACAAGCCATTGGCATAGCGTTCACATTGTGGACAAGTGGATAAGTGGATATTCAGAGAAGTCGCGAACGGAGTATCGGCTAAACCTGTCGACGACTTTCCAAGCTTAGAAATCAAAAGGCCTAGGCCGACGGACTCAATTGGCCTGGGAAGTGCACAAAAGCATATAGCTTTATAAAGCACACAATTATACAAAATTCAATCACAAAATTGAAGTACGATTGGTTATAAAAACAGGCCTGCCATGGAGGCATTGTAACGGACTTAAAAAGCGTATTTACCATATAACTAGTACATGGATAAACGCTTATAAAAGAACAAGAGTCATCAATCCATTGCAATATTGAAGAAATTTTGGTTCTGTTACACAACTTGAAATGATTATTTTAATTGAGCACAGCTAGATAGAAGGAGCCCTAGTAGTGGTCATATCTTTGTCCACAGATTTAAGGTTCTTATGCTTAATACTTTATTTCATATTAAGCTTTTTCGCCTATCTCAACAACAACAACGTTTTGACTGTTGAGAAATTTAGAGTTATGCTGCTTAGTCATATTGAAAATAAGCGTATGTTATTGAGTGTAATATTCAGTAGACTTAGACCTATGGCCAGTGTGGTGTTTGTGACACTCAATGTCAAAAGTAGAAAAGCCCTCTCCATTGATTCACTGGCTGACTTATTTCCAGCATCTCCATGGGTTGTAGATTGAATATCGGTTGTACCATTAATTGATCTCTGTTGTTAACTCCATCTTCTAGTTCTACTACTACTACTACTACTACTACTACTACTACTACTACGATTTCAATTACATATACTACAATATCATCTGAACCAACTTGAAATTACAAATTAAACAGACATTTACTTCGATTTTAGCTCTATTTATATATATTCTTGTGTTTGTTTGTTTTCTTATAAAGTCTTGTATATATATGCTTGAGTTTCTTGTTAAATTCTTGCACGTCCTTTCCATTTATCATATATTCAGTAGATGTCTCCCTGTAGTATATCTAGACTGTCGTAAGGGTCTACTCAGACACAACCACCTTAACTCCCATCTGGTTACTAAAATTAGCCGTCTCCAAGGCCGCCCTTCGGCCCTCCAGGTACTCCATCATCTCAGAGTACGTCTGCGGCAAAACCGACCAGTACTTGGGTTTCTGGCCCTCTTGGCCAGCGACCGCAGTAATTTCACCTGTACCAGAAGAAGACGGGAAAGCAGGCACAAAGTAGCTGTAAGTGAACTGGCCGGTGTTGGTTGTTTGACCGTGCGTCAGGTCTCGTACCGTGCCGTCCACTCTGACCTGGATCAGCGTGCCCGGCGCCGAGATATCGCTGCTACCATCGTGGGCCTCGAAATCAAGCGCAGACGCCAACCCTTCCTCAGAACCGGCCTCCGGGTTCAGTTTCCGGTTGATGAACGACGTGTACACGACGACCGCGTTCAAATACAACACAGAGCCGACAGGGACGGGGTTTCGGAAGGTGGTGGAGTCGAGGGAGACGAAGCGGGGTGTGCTGTGCGAGAAGGCGGCGGCGCAGGCGTAGGCGAGCTCAAAGGTTTGGCGCAGAAGGTAGCCGCCAAAGATCATGTAGGAGTGGCGGTTACGGTATTGGGGCTGCATCATGGCGGTGGACGCAATGTGGGTTTCTTGCATGAGCGCCACGCCCACGTCGGCAGGTGCGCCCAAGGTCGTGGTGTTAGAAGGGTTTGGAGGCAGTTCGCGGGCTGACCTGATATCGGAGTAAGTGGGAGCTCTGTTCGGGTCCGGTCGCTGCTGCAGCCACATCTGGTGGATAATGTCTGACTCCTCATCCGAGGGGGTAGCGTGGATGAGAGCTGTTTTGGAGGCCTCGAGCCTCTTTCTCTTGTTGTACATTTCCGCGCGCTCAAAGTCGGCTTTCTCGGCATCGGTTTTGAGGACCAGTTTATTAATTGCAAAAGACTTTTTGGTCTCGGGGTCGCGAGCCACAAACGTAAAGTTGGCGGTCAGGAACACGTTGTCCTCGCTCACGTCTCCCGGTGCCAGCGTCGAGTCCCGGGCGAGGTCGGCTGTGTGGGTGGCTGCTTTGATTGTGATTTCCATAGACGAGCGGCCGGTCCACGTCACGTTACCAGACAGGGTCACGTTGAGCTCTGCAATCGAGTCCAGTCGTTTCTTCATGTAAATGCGATCCACCGACGCCGTCACAATGACGGGCTGCGCGGGGGAACAGTGCTTATACGCAATGACACCGGCAAGGGCATCCAAGTCCTGAAAAATCTGTCCAATTCTCAACCGCCCATACGCATTGATATAGGCATCAAGAAACCATTGATCATTTTTAAACGGGAGGACCACGTATGAGAACGACTCCCTTGGCGATTTTTCCACCACTTCCTTTGTGCCGACCTCGGTGTACGAGTACGACTCGAGGGGCATGTCCTGGGGCGTCATTTTGCCGGCTTTTATGTCTTCGCTATGCTGTTTCACCCATTCCTCTTTTTGTTTTTCGCGGGCCCGCAGGGCTTCAAGCCAGGTGGTGGTGCGGCGCATGGGCGAGATGACGGACGGCGAGGCGACGGCTTGGAACAAGTCCGGCTGGTTCTCGTGGTCGTTGCATCTTGTCACCGAGCTTGAAAAGGCTCTGGCAGAAGGCGATTTAAAAGAGAGCCGGGCCAGACGAAGCGACCGAGCAGAGAACATTTTTATAATCCTTCAACGGTGATTGGCGATCCTTGAAAGCTACAGACAGGAGTGGCTGTGTTATTAACCACTTGAAAAAGATAGTTGAAGGTCAATTCAAAGAGAGTAGTCGAGCAAATGTCAATGTATTTATTGTAGTCAGCCCCTCTATGATTCTTTGAGATGAGATGGATAGACCACGAATAACGACCGGGATCTGATGTACTTGAGATGGATCAGTTAGCGTCGGTTTGTTTGGTCAACACGAAAACTGGGCCAATGTTGGGGTATGCAGCTGAGTAATTCGTTGTGTAAGCTTTGTTATATAATGCTGAGTGAGTACTGACAAATGATTATAGGGGACTTACATAAGAGACAAACTTTAATTTTTTTTTGGTGAATGACAAAAGCCACAATACAAAGCCACAAAGCCACAGAACTAAGGCAGTTTGCAATTAATGAGCTATTGATCAATTTTTGATCAGTTGAAAAAAAATTAATTTAGGTACCTGTTTTTTTTAGACTGTCCAATGTAAAGTGTGCGATAACACTGACTCACTTGCGTTTAAGCAGCTGTTGGTGTCATTTGTTCAAGTATACTTTGGATGATGATCTTTGTATAGCGCTAGTATCCGCCTAATCAAAAGCAATCAGTGCAGCAGATTTCTAATCAACTCCAATGAGCACCCACGAAAACTTAAACCCCCCACAATGCAAATAAGTCAACAAAAACAGCTGTCGTCGGACATGACAGACATGTTTGTAAAAAAAAAGAAACAGCCGAAAACCGGTCTATTCCGACAACTATATATGATACAGCCACCTTTGACCAATTGTTTTATAGATATATTCAATGGCAGTCAACTATAGTCAATTAGCATTAACAAGTATCAAACATCCCAGTCAATGTCTTTTTTATGAAGCCATTTCATATGAACTGTTAAAAGTAAATACACGTGCAAGTCAAGGCAAGTCTATGTCAAGTCAAGTCCATGTCAAATTCAGCTGCTGCTGCTGCCTTCCAATTGAATGAGCCACGGTCTTTCCTAAATTTTTGTGTCATAAAGTCACGTGCATTCTCGTCATTTTCATGAGTACCATCTGGACTAATTTCCCCTTTTGGTAAAAATATTGTGGCTGTATTACCAATAGATTAACTAAGCACTGCAGCACCAGAAAAAGAGCTCATCGCACAGATTCCCCTTTGGGACAAAACAACCCCCCCAGCAATATTAAAAGCTAACATGAGATTTGTAATGCTCCAAACCTTTTTTTTTTTTTTTTTTTTCTTTCCCATACACATGTACATATCATGACAATACTATGAAAATTAAAATAAATACAAATTAGTCTCTTCCTTCCTTTTTTTTTCTTTCCTTTCTTTCTTCTTCTCTCCTTTCTTCAACTATAATACACAAAATGTCTCGACAGTTGAATGTAGCTCACTTCATCGACAACCTCAATAGTATCGACTCTATTGACGATTCTATCGACTACTCTTCCTCATCCATCAGCGCTCTGGAAGGTGCTACCTCGGCCCACCATGCAGCCCAGCAACAGCAGCAGCAGGATGAAGACCTTTCCATCTTTTCAAATACCCACTTTTTCGACTTTGACATGGGCTGCTCAACAGACATTGCTGTCTCAGTCGACGATCTGCTCATGCAGCAGGAGAAACAGCTCCAGTCAAAGTTTGGTGCGTCCCCATCATCAGCACACGTAAACACATCTGGGTCCAGCTCGTCAACGTCGCCGAGCTTTCCGGATACCTTTGATTTACAGTTTGATACACAGCAGCTGGAGGACCTGCAGCAGTTTTCGCTGGCAAATGAGCTCCTCCCAGCGGATGCGTTTGTCACCCCGGCTGAGCCGATACACAACAACACCAACAGCAATAAGCGAAAAATGGTGCACACAGTCCAGCAACAACAACAACAACAGCCAAGGCTACTCCCAGCAGTTGCTGCTGCTCCGGCAGTTCCTGAGTTTGCGGAGCCGGCACCCAAGAAACGGAAAGCCTCGGTCGTGCCCGCTGCGCCTGCCGCCACACCCGCCCCCACCATTGATGAGTCCAACATGACGCCCGCTGAGCGCGCGCTGGCAGAAGAAGACAAGCGTCGTCGTAACACAGCTGCTTCGGCTCGGTTCCGGGTCAAGAAGAAGATGCGGGAGCAACAGATGGAGCGGGCAGCCAAGGAGCTGCAAGAAAAGGTGCAAACGCTGGAAACCAAGATTATGCAACTGGAAATGGAAAACAAGTGGCTCAAGAACCTGGTGGTGGAAAAGAATGAGGCGAGGGATATTTCTGATTTGCTGGACATGAAGACGAAAATCCTGGCTTCGACAATCAAGACGGAAAAGAGCTAGCTTTGTTCTTTTTTTACAATTGAAGGAAGCAAGAAAAAGCTGCTTGGCCCTTTACTGGTATAAATAAAGTGAAGGGACGTCACAACACACCTCTTGTGATGTCGGCAAGCCTTTTCGGTTGCAGAAGGACAAAGATGATGAATTTTATGAAAAAACCATTTAGACAAAGCCACCAACATCACTCTACACACTACACTCGAACATGGATAGACTTTTTTACTTTTAATATTTGTGTGTATATATATTTGGATTATGTATATATGCAAATGGACACTTTTTTTGTGGGCTGGACGAGGTTTTTTTTTGAAGAGCCAGGCTACTGAACATTTACAGAACATTGAACCATTCCAAGATTTTATACATATACTGGGTATGCCTAATGTTGGATATAAAGACCTGGATCTGGGGACAAATCAAGAGAGTGGAGCCTTAAGTATGATGTAGTTGGTCAAAAATAGTGGGCATTTAAAGATTGATTGATTTTTGGTGATCTGCTTGTTAAGGTGAGGGATGGATCACAAACGAAGTTATAGCACAGGTAACTTAAGCAAAGAAAAGAAAAAAAAAAAACGAAATTCAAAACTTTTAGGAAAATATAACTGATCTATACCTTGGCTTGACTTGGACTTGGTTATTCTGTACATCTATTCTTTTTTGTTGTTAAAGAGAATCTAATCCTCCATGGCTTCATCCACAGTCTCATTGACCTCTTTGACTTCCTTGGGCTCACTAGGCTCACTAAGCTCCTTAGGTTCACTAGACTCCTTAGACTCAGCCAGGTCAGAAGCGTCAGTACCATCAGCCTTAGCACCACCATGATGAGTCCGCCTCCTTCTCTTCTTCTTCTCGCCCTCACCGCCATCTTCATTATTCTCACCTCCTTCACCACCACTCACTTTCGGTTTTGGCGTTGTTGCAGATGTCGTCTTTTTCTTTTTGATACTAAGAGGGTTTGGCTGTTTCGGTCCCTTGACCTTGACTTTCTTCTTCTCTTGCTGTCCCCCCTCTTTGCCTTCTCCATCGCCCTCACTGTCACTGCCGTCTTCACCACCCTCCTCAGCACCCCGTTTCCGCTTTCCACTTACGGTGTTGAGCCCACCAACCAGCTTGGCCGCTTCAATTCTTTCGCGTTCCTTGACGGTGGCCGGCGACATGGGTTCCATGACCATCACCGAGCGGCTCAGGTAGATCAAGGGCACGGCTGGGATTTTGCGGAGGCGGGCTCGGAGCTTGGTTTTTTGGGTTGCAACAAGGTATCGGTGCTTGTTTTGGTTGTTGTGGACAATGACGGAGTAGAGACAGTCGTGGGGTTTGAGGGTGCCGAGTTCGGGCTCCTTCTTCTTTTTGGATTTCTTCTTGGGCTTTTCAGAGTCGGCGTCTTCGTTCTCGTCGGCTTCGGCTTCGGCCTTGGCGGCTTCTGCAGCTTCAGCCTCTGCTTTTGCAGCAGCAGCAGCTTCTGCCGCTTTACCTTTCGGCAAAGGTCTATGTCCACACCTTCTTCGTTCCATTCCTTTCGCAATCGCAATCGCCTCTTCATTTCCCGAGTTATAAAGCGCTTCCATACAGCACTGCGTAATCATCATCTTGACACCTCCCTTATCACCGCCTTTTTCTGCACCTCTGTCTCCGCCTCGTCCACCGCGCTGCTGGTACTGCTGTTCACGACCAGAGTAACTCTCACGACCCGCACCTCGTTCACGCTCACCACCCCGCTCAGGGGCACCGCCCTGCTGCTGCACGGTTCTGACTAGCGCTTTGCCTAAATCCAATTTGCATCGCACGGCTTCCAAGACGATTTCGTCGTCGACTAGGATTTGGTAGGGGGTGCGGAAATGAAAGTTGAGATGGAGGTAGGTGAGGTGTTTGCGGTAGGTCTTGGCACGTTTCTGGCGCATTTTGGTTTTTTTATATTTTGTACCTGAGAAATGCAAATAAGATGCTAAAGAGAAGGAGAAATGGGTGAAAGGTGAATGGATGTGTAGATGTCAATGGAGATGGATATTTTAGAGATCAAGGTAGATGAAAAATTTAAAACTCCCAATTGAAGTGGGTTGGGGTAACTACCGTTTTTGGAGGAACTCGGAATAATCTAAACTATGAGGCTATAGGCATAATAAGAGTATCGTGAACAGCTGAAGCAATGGTCAACTGTCCTTGATGATTATATATTTAGTATCTTCAAGAAATAGATTTCTAGAAAAATTTTAAAGTATTTTTGATACTGAGTTGAATCAGACGTATATAGATTTTTTTCATGAATTGAATTATTGAGGTATGTTAAGTGTATGTTCACCATTTATCTCCCACAACTATCGGCTCTTTTCAACTTCAACTTATCTCCATTAATTGGACCAACTATGAGCTAGACAGGATATAAAGGCTACTTATCACAAAATAGTTCCAATCTCCTATTTAACTTGTGACAATTGAATGAATCAGTTCCACAAGACTTTGTATGCCATGCCTTCTACTTTGTTTCATTGCCCCTATAGTAAGCTTGACCTCAACCTCATAAACCACTTCGTGTTTCAGCTCACACTCTCTTACATTCATAATAAAGAAAACACTAGTCCTATTAATTTTATAGAAATAAGATCTTTAGCGCTCTTCAACTATATATAGTATCATTTCTATGGTAGCCTTAATTCACTTCCATCGTTTGAGCCTACATCACAAAATTACCATACAAATACACAGTCATCAATTACAAATTATTTGTCATCAGATTATCTAATGCTGAATAACAGATTGTATTTTGTGGCTTATCAATTTCTTACTAACAAAGTTTCAGCTTATCAATCTGTTATAAATCATTTGTTAGCCTATTACAAATGATCACTAACAAATTGATAAGCATAATTGTAACTGCATATCTGTGACAGCACTGCAACACTTGTTGCCATAGCCGTTACAAACGCTACAATACTTGTGTGCCACGGTGATTCCTACGGGTTCCCAAAAACTTTATATCAAACAAGGTATTATTTCGCTTGCAATGTAGGTATACATACTTTAACATGGTATAAGCTTAAAGGTCATTAGACTTATAAGCTTTTGACTTTTCGGCTAAAGTTTAAAAGTGCTATATGTCAGCATTTATGTAACATTGTACATACGTAATAAGTTATGTCAGCCAAATTTCTCTATTACATAATAAGTTAGGTCATAGCTATGAGTCAGAACTTAGGTATTAATATGCGTGAGCAGTACGTCAGTGTTATTCAGATATTACATAAGCATTTATTGGCTATAGGCCTATATATTTAGCAATTGATGGCTCGTTCAACAGTCGGATTATTTACAAACCAATGTGTAAGCCATCAATTTCAGGGACAACGCTCTGAGCCTAAAGATCTTATCAAGAGGCTTATCTCAAGACCCCTAAAGATTGCCGCACCTCTTTTCACCGAAACTGACTCTGCGATTGTGCATCAGACCTTAATTGTAACTCAAATCTAAAGGATAGTTTCACCTGTTCAGTCTACTTTTTCCGGCTTTGTTAACGTACAAGTTCAATTGACTTCACCATTGTATTGAAAATCGTCGTCGGCTAGGTTTAAAACATTATAAAAGCCCGCTACAATTTCGCAATTGCATCAGGCTCAGCTAGTCAAGCTGTGTCTGCAGGTCTGAGTCCTACAAAGTAGCTCAACCCGTAGTCGGTCGACGAGAACGTGACCGTTGTGCCCTTGCGGAAGAAAAAGGTGTCGCCGGGTTTGGCCTCGACCACGAACCCGGTCTCGTCTTCCAACCGGAGGTTGCCCTCCAAAACAACCTTCATTTCGTCATAGGTGTAGGTGTACACCAGGGGCTCGCCCTTCTCCTGGCGGTAGAACCCAGAGGACAGGTTGGTGATAGTGGGCTCAGAGGCCGTAGTGTTGATGACATCGGACAGGAACGTGTTGTTACCTGCGATGAGCGGGTGCTTTCTGTCTTTGCCTTCGGCAATTGGAACGTGTACAATAGGCATTTTGTGTAGATGAGTCGATGGTTAAACAATCTCAAGGGGGGCTTCCTTGTAACAGCTTTTATAGTTGTACCGCTATCAGCTTTATCAGTAACTGTCAGTTATACAAGCTCCTCAAACTCACCAGCCACGGCAACGTTGCTCACTAACTTCTCAAAAAGCCGCCTGCTGGAGTGACACAGTGGTTATCCTGGGGTATCAGAATATCTGTGGAGTAAGGCCCTATTTTGTCTTGGCACAGCCTGTTCCATCGTGATAGACACTATTCTAGGGCGCACAGCGGTTATTTGTTTGATATCAACTGTGGAGATATTTAACAAAGCTGTCTTTAGTAATTGACTACTAAAGACATGAATCGGAGGATGAGATCTGGTGTCGATAGTAAACTCCAACTGGATATAGAGCAACATTAAGGTCAAGGGGGGGAGGGGCAACTGGACTAGCCTTGTTATATTGAAGGTTGCCTTGAGTAGCCGTCAATTAATTAATTTATAGGTCTAATCACTGGAACAGTCTTTTGGTCCGGCTTAATGCTCGGGCACAACGGCCATAGCCATACTAAACCTTAATCGCTTCACCAGAGCAAGGACCCAATTCAAACCAAAGTCCAATTTTTTTTTCTCTAAGCTAATAGTAGTACATATTGTCACTGGCTTCGTTAGATTGCTATGACAGACTGCTCTGAGCCCAGTTACAGGCATATGTGATCACAGACCGTTTATAATGCCAAAAACTGAGGATAGAAACCTTTCTCCCACCATCACCACAGCAAAGGCAACTCATACATCATGTTTCAAGCCAGATTGCTTCAACCCCGGACTCTGAGCAGCCAGGCATTTCTAGGCCGCGCCTTTTATACCGTCATCCGGTCCAAGCCAGCTGTCTACTTCCACCAATCTCCCACCTCAGCTCCCCACTGGATCTCGCTGTCCCCCGATCCAAACGCCCTGCCCATCGGGTACACCAACCAAAGCCCCAACGTCGGGTTCATCCAAGCTGAGCAATCCGAGGCCGCTGATTTCTCAAGCAACAGCGAGAAAGCAACCGAGACAATAATTCCAACCCCACAAAAGTTCAAGGACAACCCCGAGTTCACCAAGATTCTGGCCAAGGTCGGCGCTGAATCGTTTCCGACGTCGGTGCTGTACAACTCGCTGGCAGAGGGTGAGTCCTACCGAGAGGGCACGACGCTGCATGTGTACGATATGCGTAACCCGCCGCCTTATGGCCGTATCCCCGAGGTCCAGGACATTGTGGGCATGGTACGGATCCAGGCCCCGGACCACTCCAAGAAGATAACGGCCATCATTCCAGATTCGTTCGAGTACAACCCAATGTACAGGCCGCTGGCTATGACAGGGTTTGTGAATTTGGGCGATGAAATGAACAAGAAACTGCGTCTTGCTTGTGAAAAGGCAGGAGCGGCAGTTTAGATGATGAACTTGAGCTCACTTGTAAATTAATAAGGGCAGTATATGTAAATAGTATGTTCATTAATTATGGCGATTCGTTATATGTCATTGTAGAGTCCAAAGGAGTTACATGTCCTTGTAAAGTCAAAAGAAGTCAGCCTTGACGTTCAAGACACCGACGTCGAGCCGGCCTTGGTTCTGCAGCTCCCACACAAGGCCCATGGCCTGTTGCGCAACGCGTTTCAACGGAGGTACTGACTGTTTACCCAGAGAAACCAAAATCAGCGAGTTGACATCCTCAGCTAGCGACACCAATTCTGTGTCATCGAGCAAGTGTGCCACGCCCTCGACCTGGCGTGGGTCCTCATATGCCAGCAACGAAAAGCACTCGCTCAGCCGTGACAAAACCTGCGGCCGTTTATCGTCCTTGTACTTTCCCCACAGAGTCTGACCATACTGAATTGCGGTCTGCGTGGCATCTGTCCCGTTCCTTATCGCATTGCCATTCATCTGCACGGGAACGGGGGTGTCAACCTCCATCTCCACAACGTCTAGCTCGGGAAGCATGGCACGCACCAGTTCCACAAACTTGCTGCATTCCAGCTTAAATACAACCAGGCTGTCGATGCCTTCCAGCACGCGTGGGTAGTGCTCTTTCAAAGAGTCCAGAGCTTGCTCAATGTGGCCGCTTGTAATCAAACGACGGATTTGCTGGCGGTTTGTAATGTCCAAATCTTCTATCTCGTCCACCTCAATTCTATCATCGTCCCCATCCTCGAGGAGCCTGGCTTCTTGGGCGAGCTCTTCTTGAAACGCCTTGGCAGTGTCCATGTATCCGAGGTACGAGAAATAAGATGAAATCAGACTTTGAACTACATTAGGGACCTCTGATTCTGGAATGGTCGCCTTTGAGGTCGCAGTAGCGTCAGAAATCTTGAAGGTCCCCAAAAGTTTATCTTTGAGTCCTTTGAGATAATGCGAAACGTCATATAAGAACTCCTCTTCTCCAAAGTTGACCTTTATCGAGACAGAGGGCTTGAATCCAACACAAGGATAGAAGTCCATATCCTGTAATCTTTGGTTATTCCGCAGGTAGATTGTTGTATGCGGATCGAGCAAAACCCCATTCTTGGTATAGAAGATGGAGCTTGTTGCAAAGTTGAGACCACAACCTACAATGTCCCCTGCGCCAAATGTTGGCCCAGCATTATTCGGGCTAGTGCAATCAAACCTTTTTCCATCCTGCGAGTGGTATCCCCAAGAATAACCCTCGCTCCCTGGCAGCTTAGAAAGCTGGGCCCCGTCTCTGCAAAAACCCACACTGATTTGGGGATCTAGCGAGCAGGACAAGATCTCAACTTCGTAGTAGTAGACCACACACAGATGCGGAATTGAGTGCTCTGTTCTTAATGAATGAATCTCATGGGAATGCTTGATATCTGAAAGAGCTTCCAGAACCCGGGGCGATTTGATGTCAACCGACTGATTTGAGTATCGCTTGACGAATTTGTCCGGGAGTGGAGGCAGTGGCTGCAAGGAAGGAATGGTAAGCTCTCTCTTCGCTTTTGCCATCTTTGCCTTTGCCCTTTGCGCCGCCACATACTCGTTTGCTGGTTTTATGTCTTCTTCAAAGTCTAAATTATAGTCGTCGTCATTTTCGCTATCGTCCTCTTCCTCGTCGTCGTCTTCGTCATAGGTTTCCATGACATGATCGCAAGCCGCATGTCGTTGTAGTGCATCTGACCCTGATTCTGGAAGTATTCGCGAAACGTATAATGCAGATCTATATAACCCCTCGTCTCTGAAGAGTGGCAAAGTCGACGACACCGATAAAGCCGTGTTGGTCGGGTTCACAACGTTCTCATAGAAAGGCAGCTCTCGGGCTGCCACCTCTGGGGTCGGAAACAGCACAGAAGAAACTCGCCGGGAATTTCCTTGGTCATTGTGCGACCCTGCTGCTATACCGTTCCCATTGACAAGCTTGCTGGATGTATTGTTGTATATGCGCTTTGCGGGGGGCAAACGGCCATTGACACTTGAACCGTTCGTCAACCCAGCAAAAACCTCACTATCCTGGACCTCAGCCTGACTGTGCTGTCTGGTAACAACCTTGAAACGCTCTCCGTAGGCAGTTCCATGAAGATAGGAGGGAATGGAAGCCATGGGGAACATAGATTGAGAGGTTGCCGCAACAAACCCAGCACTTTTTAACCAGCAGATTTCAGTGTTTTCAGTTATCAAACTGAGTTCCTAGAGTTGTAAACTCACGCCAAACAGATTTAGAAGCCAGGAATTTGAGAGATCTTTAAAGAGTATGGTAGAGGTAAAATGAGCGTAGAAAGTGATTGATATGATACCAAGTCAGCCTACCCTAAACTTAGTATGTATGGGACTACTAAATAGCAATATTAGGATCCGTTGAGGACAATTTTATTAAAAGTGCGGTTAAAGCACCTTCAACTCATTAAATAATAACAACCCGTAAAAATAACAAATAAAACAGACCAAATAAATAACCGAAAGATTCGTAACTGTAAAATGCAGTTGATGCAATATATACAAGGAGAGAGGGTCAAATCAAAGCAATGCGCTTAGTATCTGTAGATCTCAGACTTGAAAGGACCCTCAACAGCAACACCGAGGTACTCGGATTGCTTGTCAGAGAGCTTGTTGAGCTTGACGCCAAGGTGGTCAAGGTGGAGACGGGCAACGGTCTCGTCAAGGATCTTGGGGAGAACGTGGACACCAACCTCAAAGGGGCCAGACTTGGCAAACTCGACGTGCTTGGTTCTGAAAGCCTCGTCGTTGGCCTTGTAAAGGGCAATCTGGGCCAAGACCTGGTTGGTGAAAGAGCAGGACATGACGAAGGAAGAGTGGCCAGTGGCACAGCCAAGGTTGACCAGACGACCCTCAGCGAGGAGAATGATGTGGTTGCCGTTGGGCATGAGGTAACGGTCAACCTGGGGCTTGATGTTGACAACAGACTTGGCATTGGCCTTCAACCAAGCAACGTCAATCTCAATATCAAAGTGACCAATGTTGCAGACAATGGCATCATTGGGCATGACGGAGAAATGCTCGCCAGTGATGATATCACGGCAGCCGGTGGTGGTGACAAAGATCTGGCCGACCTTGGCAGCATCCTCCATGGGGATGACCTGGTAACCAGAGACGGCGGCCTGGAGAGCGTTGATAGGATCAATCTCAGTGACCAGGACACGGGCACCCATGCCGTGAAGGGCCATGGCGCAACCCTTACCAACATCACCGAATCCGGCAACAACAGCGGTCTTACCAGCAATCATGACATCAGTAGCACGCTTGATACCATCGACAAGGGACTCACGGCATCCGTACAGGTTATCGAACTTGGACTTGGTGACGGAGTCGTTGACGTTGATGGCAGGGACCTTGAGCTTGTTGTCCTTGAGCATGCGGTAAAGGTGGTGGACACCAGTGGTGGTCTCCTCAGAGAGACCGTAGCAGCCCTCCAAAAGCTCGGGGAACTTCTCGTGGACAAGAGTGGTAAGATCACCACCATCATCAAGGATGAGGTTAAGCTTGCCGTCGTTCTTGAAAGCCTTGAGCTGCTGCTCAATGCACCAAATGTACTCCTCCTCGGTCTCACCCTTCCAGGCGAAAACGGGAATGCCAGCAGCGGCAATGGCAGCGGCAGCATGATCCTGGGTGGAGAAAATGTTGCAAGAAGACCAAGTGACCTCAGCACCAAGGGCGACGAGGGTCTCAATGAGAACAGCGGTCTGGATGGTCATGTGGAGGCATCCAGCAATGCGAGCACCAGCCAAAGGCTGCTCAGCAGCGTACTTGGCACGGGTCTGCATCAAACCAGGCATCTCGTTCTCAGCGAGCTCAATCTCCTTTCTACCGAAAGCAGCAAGGCCAATGTCGGCGACTTTGTAGTTAACAGCACTCATGATAAATGATGGGTTTAAACGGACGGGATGAAAAGGGGGTAAAGAAAGAAAGGAAGAGGTTTGTACGTTGAAAAATTTTTAAAATTTATAGGAGCGCCGATGAAGTATAAACATATAGGGTAAGGGCTATATACGATGTAGGCGAGATCCAGGTAAAATTATGGAGAATGGTCGTTTAGACCATGCATTTCAGGGACAGGATGGCATCAGGTACAACTAAGCAATCCATCTTGGCCTACCAAGTAAAAGCCTCTTCATAGTAATCAGCACGGCCATTGCTAACCAGGTTGAGATGCACGACGACAGCCTGGCGGAGGGAGTCCATCATTTTAGCAGGGCCACAACCAACGACAGCCACACTACCTCCCGACTTCAAAAAGAGCTCACTAACAAACTCTGGTAGATTAGGACGGCCCTGCCGGATAAAGTCGGCCCAAGCGTAAGACTGGAGCTGAGGGACAACTAGCGTGTTTTGCACATGTGGACCAACCTCATAGGGATCTGCGTCCCGGAATTGCTGATAAGGATTGACCGGGTATTTGCTATAAGCACTCATGATCTGAGTATTCCTAGAGAATCGACTGTGCTGGGCGTCATTAGTGACAGACTGGCGCCGAGGAGCAGGCCACTCAACCGCCCCTGGGCCGTCAACATTCTCACTGCGGTGGGCGGAATCCACATGAAAGCGGGCGCTGCCTTGACTAAATGATTTGATATGGCGATATATGGAGTTGCGCTTTCTCTCAACAGGTCTGGTTTCTCTTCCGATATCTGAGACGCGACTAGGTTTGAAATGGTCCAAAGCTTCCTCAGCGTCTTCGCGATTCACTTCAACCTGGTAAGGATTCTTTGAATAATCGCTGGAAGTGCTTCTCTGGCTCAAGGCGTATCCAGAATTGCGGTCTTTGACCTCGTATATTACAGGATCTTCCTTTTGCTGTGTTTGTGTTGCGTACAAGCAAAGCTCAACACGACCTGTTCTCGCAAGCTTTTGGAGTCTGTCTTTTATCCAGCTAAACTCCTCAACCTTGGCCACTGTCCAAATAAGCACAACTTGTTGCTTTTTCTGATTCTGAGAGAGATATTCGACGTATGGAATGATACCAGTGATTCCAATACCACCTGCAACTAATACCACCGTTTCATATCGTTCCACAGGGCAATGGCTCCCATATGGGCCTTCAATAAGAGCAGAAAGTGATGTAGAATATTTACCCTCTTTACTATTTGATGCGAGGTGCTGTTGAATACGCTTTGTAATACCTTCTCTTGTCTTGCACATGAGTTGAAACGATTCACCGTCATCAGAGGGACCGACTACTGAAAAAGGATGAGATTGAAAGATGTTGAACTCGGGAAAATGAATGAAGACGTACTGACCTGGCGTAACTCTCCATTTGATAGGTGTATGCACTTTGATATTGATGACATCACTCTCCAGTAGGGAAACCTGAGCAGTGGTGATTCGGCCTGATCCTGGAACTGGATCCAAAAAGATTGAAAAATTAATGAACGTGAGGCGAAAGATGCGAATGAGCCAGTCAGCAGCCCAAAGCGCCAGTGATACATATATGGCTTGCTGGTACCCGAGTCTTTTCAAATGAAACAGCGCGGTAAGATAAGCTGAAAACGCACCTCCAATGTGGATTGCCAGGAAAAGCTCGTAATAATTTGTTCGAATGAAGGAAAATATAATCATAACGGCCATCAGTCCTAATGCGGTAACACCTAGCCTGTAAAGTAGCTCAGGATAGAGAATCTTTGCCAAAGGAACATGAAACGTAAGCATCATGAGTTGCTTTCCGGCAGCATGAACAATGATCATTAAAAATGTGACGCGGGCAATTGCACGGTGGTAGGCGTTAAAAGTTGCAAATGACCAGCCCGTCGCCCAGATAAGAACATTGTTTCTCAAAGCAAAAAGAGTCAAAAGAGGAATCTGAATTGTAGCAATGATACCAGCACGATTGGAAACATTAAGGACTGATACCGCATACGTCGTTGACCACAGTGGATTATTGAGCATGGTGTTGTAGGGACCGAAAAGAAAGCTGAAGGCGCAAATGCCATAGATACCAATGATAATGGATTCCATTCGAGTTGGAACAAACAGAGGGATGATATCAAAGAGGTATATTCTGTCAATATGGACTGTATTAAAGCAAGCTGGAATGAGAAAATACTGTTGGCACAAACGCATGAGTCTTGAAGGGCGCCCCATGACTTGTTTGCTGGAGCCAAACTTGAATATCACAAAGTGCAGGAAGTTGGATAGCGAAGCTATTAGAATGACAGCTGTGAATATCATTACCAGGATGGAACCTTCCCAGACACTGGTATCCTTATTTTGGAGGTTCACGAGGATGCTTTTATAAACACCCTGTATGGATTGTGGAGGGAACACCAACGGCCCATTAAAGACATCTGTTCTGTTGAAGTCCGGCTCGAGAAAAGTGAGATCAGAAGTTTCTAAGTAATCACTTGCCTGCTTGTACAACACGTCAGAATTTTCTGTGCTCATTTTGCACCCCTTTTTGGTTACAAATTCCCATCCCTTCTCTCGTTGCAGGGTTGAATTCATGGTTGACTGAATACATTGTGCCACAGTTGCAAGATAGTTCAAATTACCACACAAGCACTCCCCGGCCTGCGAGGTGCATGAGTCGAAGTTCACACTAGCAACTTGCTGGCAGGTATTTCCAATGATCCATTCCTCTGGCCACATTGCCGTTGCCGAACTGGCAAGTCCTAGCAGCAGCACATACGCAGTGGATAGTTTAAACATGGAAGCCAAAAAGAGAAAACGAAATTGAAAGAAGAAACAACGGAAAGGAAATCAAGAGCAGTCTTTTCTGTATATAAAGGAACAGGATATTTACATGCTTGGCATGAAATTAGCTATCATTGCAATTTAGCTTTGACTTAGTGTCTAAGTGGACTTGGGCCAGAACCCGTCCGTTGCATTGTTGCGATGTGGTCAAGGCTTTGTGCGAGAAATAATAGTATGGCCATCTGAACTGCTTGATCTGAGTGTATCTTCCAACTGCACTGTTCACTTATTTATGTCTTACTTCGTTATTGGCATAACGGCCGGTTTATGAGGTATCTGAGATTCTTCATGCTTTACTCACCGTGAGTACCAGCAGCTATAATTTACGTTGTACTTTATTATGCCACTGATTTAATGAATTACTAGGCCTCCGAGCGTAATCTACTTGATTAAAGAATTCAGAATCATCAATATTGAACTTGATTTTTACCACAGATTCAGCTCATGAATCTAGGAAGTAAGCTCACTTCAGCCCTGTAGAGTTGATCTGAACTCATGGACAATACTCTCAATTCTTTGGTTAATGGAATGTTAATCTATAAGCTTGCCTTATTCTTATCTTACCTAGAGATTTAGAATTACTCTGGAAATTAACTGGTTTGAATCTATATGTCATCTTGTCACACAATCAAATTGAGTTTGTGACCCAACCTGAAAAGCCTATAAACGCACAGTTTGTCATAATTAGGAATAAAAATTAAAATAAACCACAAGATCAAAAATCAATTAATGTCATAGAAAACGAATTAGACTATTAGTGTAGACGACAGGTCATGAAAACGGAACCCAGATTGTTGGTTGAGGCATTTGATTGTGTGAATTAAGTTGGTCTAGGTAGGAATGCTTCAATGGATTGGTGGTTGTTCTTTTTGATTGAAAGAGTGATAGGATTTTTAATTGTGACTCTTCTTTCCAGCGTTGTCTTCTTCCTCATCATCTTCCTCATCCTCTTCTTCCTCATCCTCTTCTTCATCTTCATCATCGTCATTGTCATCCTCCTCCTCCTCCTCATTAACCTCCTCAACTTCTTCCTTCTTCAGTATTTTCTGCTCCTCTTGTTTGGGTTCATCCACATTGTCTTCACCCTCAAGATCTTCATAATAAATAACGTCCTCATAATTCTCATTGGGTAACTCCTTGCCCTGAGCGGCGATTCGCTCCTCCTCCTTTTTGATTTTGAGTATGAGCAAAGTATCAGCCTTAGCCTTGAGTTGACTCAAATACTGAGCAGCCTCTTTCGCAAGAATGTTGGCAGTTTCTTGGGCTTGACGTAAAACAATATTGATATCTTCCATAGGAATGTCAAAATCCACCAAATCCTGGCGGGTTTGGATCAAATGCTCCTTGAGCATTCTGAACTCCTTCCAATCGCTCCACTTGGCCTTGTTATCACCTCCGGAAGGCTTGGTCTCAAGATCACTTGGATCGGAAACCATCTTGCGGCCAATCTCCTGTAAAGCAACATCTGAAAACTCATCCAAAACATCAATAGTAGCAGATCGAATGTCCTCAGTTCGGTTCAAAGCCTCCTGAGCAAATGTTTGAGAGTATTCGCGGACATCCATGGCAGCCTTGCGAACCTTCTCAGCATGACCTTTAAATGTAGCCTGTACGGTTTCAGGTGTCCATGGAAAATCAATGTCATCAATGTCCATGTCAGGATCATCGTAGAGAGCAGCAGCCGCTTCCATATCAGCAATGAGTTGCTGTAGCTCAGTGAATCCAGTCTGCTGTAATTTCTGCAATTTTTGCAATCGCCTGGTAAACTTTGGACGACTTCCAACCACCAATCGCTCTTTTTCTTGAGAAATATCTGCCTTGAAAGTCTCAAAAGCATCCTTGGTTGTTCTATTCACAATTCTCTTCCAGTTAGACAACTCAGAAGTGATGCTGTTGGCGCGCTTCCTGGCGCGCTTCTTGTCAAGTCTAGCATCAGCGCGCTCCTCTTGATTGAATTCATTGGTAGACTGTTTTGGCTTTCTTTCCTTCGCTTCTGGAGTGGACTCGCTAGAAGTTGAGCTTGTAGAAGAGGAAGTAGAAGCTGTTGATTTGCTGGTGATTGTATAGGTAGGTGCGGATGAATCAATAATCGTAGGAGGAACGGTAGAAATTGAACTTTCAGATGCTTGAAATATCCTATCAATAATTTTGTTGACTTGGGGCTCAACGCTGTTTTCGTACACCGCAGAGAGCTTGGGGGAAAGTGCGCTCCAGGTCCATTTTGAATAGTGTCCGACAAAGTTAGCAGTTTTCTTTGTACACAAGTTGACAGTAGGCAAGATGTGCACTTTGCAAAATGTCACAAAGGAACCACTGTAAACTTTACACGTTGAATACACAGGAATCAGGATTTGCTGCTGGAGCTTGGTGAAGTAGGGCGATACCTTTCCGTAAACTGGCGAGACATAGTGATTGCAGTAATCACTAGATTTTTGAAACAAAGGCTGTACATGGATGTTATAGGCATCATGAGTCTTGTCAACAATTGGTTGAGTGAGACCTTTCACTTTTTCAGACTGAGCCAGGAAATATGGATGCGCATGGGTCAGATATATCTTTGTGGTCTTGTCCACAATTGGCGTAGATATTTTGGACTCAAAGACATGATGGACCTTCTCCGCGTATGGCCTAGCGACTTTCACATAAGGCTCTGCATACTGTTGGTAGTATGGTGAAACATAAGGGTCTGCACTATGCAGGACATTGTGTAAAGGATGACACAGAGCAGGAGACGAGTCATTTAACTCTGATCCCATAGGACATTGCCAAATTGCCAGGTAAAGAACATAGTAAACCAAAAGTCTTGTTTGTTTTGTTAGAAATGCAACAGGTAATTCATGCTAGAGACCTACCTTGATGTGATGCTGAAAAAGAGCCTTATGGATCGCCAAGGGGACTTGGGCGGAGGCGTCGGCTTCATTATAAGTGTATAATTGGAGACGATTTCAGTTGCTGAGAGGCGCTGAGGCTAAAGTTATGGCTCTTGGATCAGGTGTGAGAGAAACTCAGGGTTTGGCTTTGCAATTTGGATGTGCTATTTGGTCTCCCAAAGGTTTTCATTTATAGATAACTAGCAAGCACCAAAGAAAGCTGTACAAGGAACTGCCGTAAATTCAGTTGCTGTGACAGGGTATGATCGATTGAAGAAGAAGAAGAAGAAAATAGTCTGGTGAAGACAGTGCAAAGTAATGGTTGTTTACCAGTGGAGCCTTTTCCTTCCCTCAGAGTGGAAGCTTATTTTGGCTGTTTGATGGGAGTCAAAATAAAGAAAAATCATGTGACTTTAGCATTACTATGATCTTATTCATCATTTGTCATCTATTACTAATAGTTTTGTAATCTTATCTTCCCTATAGCTTGAATCCCCCGACCTTACACATTTAACCCAGTATGAAAGACTCTTTCAACAGTTCTATAGACCTATTCAACCGATTCTCGTATTTCTGTGTAGTTTATACGCTATCTGCTGCTCTGATGCATCAAGTTGAAGTGGGTTTGTAAGGGCAGGGTAAAAGAACCTATGGAATCTGTTGAGTGGTGCTTCCATTTACACCAAAGAACAAAAAAACACAACGAGTCTAGTGTCGTTTTTTTTTTTTTTTCCATCATCTGTTTTTCCCTTTTTCTCATATCATCTTCATCTCTAGCCCTACTAATCACTCTCCAATTACTTCCATCATAAGGTTTGGAATATCTGGAGTGTAGACATTGTTAGGAACTTTTGAGATTTGTCAGTTTTTGTTCGCATTGAGAGCCTTTTGCTCATGGAGTTTTGCTGCGTGTTGAGCGATCATTGAACCCGATAAACCGCCCTAGAGCAGCCCTATAATTTGCGAACCAAGTTGTTTCCAGTGCAGCATCATATACCTTTGACACCTTTCATCTCTTGCATTTAGTTCGAGTACAGCATGGCATTTTGGAGGATAGGAAATGGCTTCGCCACTACCTCAGCAATCAATAAGTTGCTGGACAAATCAGATGTCACCTTGATCGAGGTTCTAGAAGAGCCAGATCTCCTTCCAGAGTTGATGGCTCCCAACACGAAACTTGTGGAGTATTTGCGCGAGCCAGAAATCTTGCGGGAGCTTGTGAACCTGATCACTGATACGTCGCTCTCAACCCCCTCTGAACCACCAGTTGACTCGTCCAGCGACCTGGCTGAAGAGCCAGAAAGCGATTCCAATAACGAAAGTAACGAAAAAACAACCGATCTCGATATAGACTCATCGCAAAAAGAACCAACTACTTATGAAGCCAATGAAAACGAAGACGAAAGCAACCTTAATACAACCACCCCTACAATTACTCATGATAATGAAGAAAATGACCAAGACGACGCAGATGAACCCAGTGATTCTAAAGAGATTAAAGAAGAGGAAGAAGAAGATGGGGAGGAGAATGCTGGGTCTTACTTTGACGAAACCGAGTCTCGCCAGCATTTTGCCAACATTGCTTCTGAAATTCTTTCAGGTGATGTTTGGTCAATTACTGAAGCCTTAATGGAAAACTCCACTCTTATCGAGGATATCTGGACGATTCTTGACTACCCCACTCCCTTGAGCATGGCGCACGCTTCTTACTTTACCAAGATTAACGAACATCTTTTGGATAAAAAGACTGAAGAGCTCCTTTCCTTCATCAAGGTTCAGGAAAACTTTGTTGAACGATTTATGAAGCATATTGACAACCCTCCTCTCATGGACTTTCTTTTGAAGGTGATTTCTTCCGACAAGCCAGATAACTCAACTGGAGTTATTGAGTTCTTGCAGCATCAAAAACTGATACCTGCTTTGATTTCATTTTTGGGCCCAGATGTGTCTTCCTCGGTTCAGTCTGCCGCTGGTGATTTCCTGAAGGCCTTTGTCACTATTTCAGCCAATTCCAACTCTGATAATACAACTATTGGTCCAAATGAGTTGTCGCGTGAGCTCGTGAGTGAGCCTTGTGTTAGAGAACTTGTGCGACTTATGCTTTTTGGAGGTTCTGGCTTGGCTACTGGTGTTGGTGTAGTCATTGAGATCATTCGAAAGAACAATTCGGATTACGACTTTGTCCCTGTGATGTATATCACCATTGAGTCCCATCCCCCTACTTCAAGAGATCCTATTTATCTGGGAACCCTTGTAAAGGTTTTTGCCGAGAATCTTCCCAAGTTTAGTGACATGCTAGTCAGGAAGCACAGTGAGGTATTGAAAACGCCGTTTGGACAAATTGAACCTTTGGGTTTCGAGCGTTTCAAGATTTGCGAACTGGTGGCCGAGTTACTTCACTGTAGCAACATGGCTCTTCTCAATGATCCAAATGGTGAATCCATTGTCCGAGCTAGAGATGTGGAAAGAATCCGGGTGCTAAAGTCTCTTGCAGAATCCTCTGGAGGTTATCCACCTCTCGATAATGTCAAAGAGACTGATGCCCCATCATCTGAACCTGCCTCCATCCCAGAAGAAGATGAGAAGGATGAGGCTTTAGCTGATGACCTCAGTTCCTTGTCCCTGAAGAAATCTGAGTCTAGTGAAGAGGGTGAATCTGCCACTCTCCCTTCAGAGGAAAGCCTCCGGGCCAACCCTGTTGTGGGAGATCTTCTTAAAATCACTTTGGCCGATAACCAGATTATTACGCATATTTTGCAAATGTTCTTCCAATTCCCATGGAACAACTTTTTGCATAACGTTGTTTTTGATATTGTCCAGCAAGTGTTGAATGGCCCAATTGCCGAAGGTTTCAACCGATATCTGGCCATTGATCTCTTCAAATCTGGTCGCTTAACCTACCTTATTTGCGAGGGTCAGAAGAAGTGTGCTGAGTACCAAGAAAAGCACAAGTGCCGCCTGGGCTACATGGGTCATTTGACTCTTGTGTCAGAAGAAGTTGTCAAGTTCACGTTTTTGTACAAGCCTGAGACAGTCAGTCCTATCATTGAGGAGGTGGTCCAAGAACCTGATTGGGTTCATTATGTTTCTGAGACTCTTGCACGCACTCGCGAGCAGTATAATTCTATTCTCGGCGGCCAGCGCTCTGAGGATTCCCAGGATGACTTGGAGCCTGGCAAAGAAGTGAGCTTGGCTGCGGACGAGGAAAATGCTGGAGAGTATGAGGATGAGGGCATGAAGGACGCAGATCATAGCGATGAGAAGGAAGAGGAGGGGTCTGATAAATTTTCTCGCTACGTTTCTCAACAAATGACCAATGGTGGGCAGTTTGGTTCTAGTGACGAGGATGAAGATGAAGAAGAGGAAGACGTGTGGGAAGAAAAGAGATCTGAAAAGGAGTCGGACAAACATGACTCCGATTCTAAGGTCCAGCTGCTTGGCAGTGTTGACGATGAAGAAGAAGAGGAGGATGAGGAGGACGGCGGACTAGATCTGGTTCGCAGCAAAAGCATTCACTAAAAGTGACAAGAGTTTTAGATATCTTCAAATCGCCATATTATACTTGGTACAATTTTTCATGGTACATTTCTTTTAATAATGAAGTTTGTTTTTGTTCTGAAATGACTCGATAGTATTATATGGTATAATTTACTTGCGACGGCGACCACCAGCTGTCTTGACAGCTGGCTTGGGCTTAGCCTTGGGCTTTTCTTCATTCTCTGAAGAAGCTTTCGTTTCCGTGCTCTTTGCTCTTGAAGTATTTCCCGAATCCTTGGGAGGAAAGACCTTCTCATAAAGACGCAGAGGGAGAGTATAAATAATGGTGTCCTTCCAAGTAGGATCTTCGATCTCAGCAAGGTCCAGAGGAAACTCCTGGTTATCCTCGACAAGACACACAGTACCGTCAGTGTAGAC
Organism: Geotrichum histeridarum; assembly: GCA_030566085.1. Lineage (NCBI taxonomy): Eukaryota > Fungi > Ascomycota > Dipodascomycetes > Dipodascales > Dipodascaceae > Geotrichum > Geotrichum histeridarum. The sequence continues at coordinate 58,678 of JAJMHO010000077.1, forward strand.
CATGAAAATCTTGCCATTGGGAAAGCCAACCTTTCTCTTCCCAGACTCAGGAAGTCCACCAGGCCAGGCAGCTGCTTTGGCATCACTGATAACCATTGACATGTGTTTACGGTGCTGAGAGGCCGTGATGCGCTTAGCCACGTACTGTCCAGTTCCAATCAGCAGGAACAAAAACACCAAGACAAATCCCAAACCAGGTCTGTATCGCGAGTAAAAGTAGTCACCACCCTTCCAGCGAGGGAATCCGTGCTCCAGGAAGAAGTCGTAGCGTTCCTTCGATTCAGTGTTTCTGAGGATCTGGTTGATGAGCCCCAGCCGTGTGAATCGCTCAGTAGCTTCCTTGTATTCCTTTTTCGAGCCGAATCGAGCTACCTTGTCAGGGTGGATGCGGCGGGATATCCGCTTGTAAGCCTTGTGAATTTCCTCGGCGGTGGCCTTGGGCGAGACCTCAAGCCAGTTGTAGAAGGAAGTTTTTGCACCCAGATCACGGGTAACCTGATCGTTGAGCTTGAAAATTTCATGGTCAAGAGGAGACCAGGCGGAAGCGCTCACCGTGCTGATGAGTACCGCAAAAACAGCCAGCAGTGCAAAAAGAGAAGTTTTCCTTAGCATTGCTGCAGACAATTCAACTATTGTGAAGTTGGTAGGAAGAACGATCTGGAGATGGCTCTGAAAAACCAGTGGGATTATAATGTGCTGGCGTTTTATGTGAGAGAGCGATATTTAAGCAATTGGGTAAGCGTGGGCTTGTGATTTTTCATCAAGAATTAGTGTCCGGCATGCAAGTGTTGGGTGTTGAGACATCTGGAGAAAAGCCAAATACAATCGATATAAATATATTCAAAAGTCTCTCTCTTCCCCAACTATTACTTCTTCAGGTCTCTTTTTTTGCAAATTCACGATAAAAATGGCTGGTAAACGTTCAGACGCGTCCAACGCTGCGATCCAGCGGTACCTGATCTACTACAACGCTCTGAGCGGTTTCATGTGGGCAGCCGTGTTCCTTCGGCTCATCATTTTGTATCCTCTGGTCGGATCCAAGTTCGTTTCTGGCGGACTTGAAGAATTTACCCGCTGGGTTCAAACCCTCATGCTGCTCGAAGTCGTTCACTCGGCTGTCGGTTTTGTTCGATCTCCTCTCATGACCGCTGCTATGCAAGTTGCCTCAAGAATCCTGGTTGTCTGGGGTGTTTGGTACCTGTTCCCTTCTGTCTGCTCTTCTTTCGCATTCACCACTTGTGTGCTTGCCTGGTGCATCACCGAGATGCTGCGCTACTCTTTCTACGTCTACAGTTTGGCTCGTCCCGGCGATGTTCCTTACTGGCTTGTCTGGCTCAGATACTCCGCATTCTACGTTCTGTACCCCATGGGCGCCGGTTCTGAGTGGATCATGGTGTTGCTCAGTCTTCCCCAAGCTGAAGAGTTCTCAACTGCTTACGCCTTGTTCTTGAAGGCGTGCTTGCTCATTTATGTTCCTGGATTTTACGTCATGTTCACTCATGTCATTTCTCAACGTCGCAAGGTCTTCAAAAACCTGGACAAGAAGAAGGACTAAGACAATGTCATTATTTTCCACAGATAGTATATAAATCAGGACTCTGTAGGGTCTATAGCTAAATAAACTGCGATAGATCTTGGGCAATCTCGTTCATTAGCTTTTTAAACTCTGCCTCTGGCATACTATCTTTCGAACCTAAGAAAAAGATGGTTAGCCTTCTGCCGCAAAAGGTTGGTAAAGTAACTTACTTCGAGCCAGCTTGATTTTGCTTGACAGCTTTTCAAAATCGCCCACATCCATATTCGCTTCACCTGAGTTTGATGGTTTCTTGTCTAGAAGAGGGAACGCAAAGCCTGATTCCTTCAGGATCCTGTCCATTTCCGTAGTATCGAAAGGCCTACTCCCTGATGACTCTCCTAAAATGCTGTGAATAGCACCAGATAGTGCATCATCTTTTGGATCTTCAATTTCTTCACTGTCCTCAGGTACTCCTGACAGGGCTACATGTGTTTCCAAGAGCTCTCTGACCCTCTCTACACCTTGACGCTCCCCATCCTTGATGCCCCTGTCCAACATGTCAACAACCTCAATTCCATAGTCTGCAAACAAATCTTTTGCGTGCTCAACAATTTCTGTGCGCTCTGCTGTGTGTTCCTTCGGACTGTTCTCTTTCGATAAGGCTTTGGCCACTGCAATGGCTATTCCATCCCATGAATCCTCGTCAAGCTTGTCAATTAGCCTTAGAAAATGACTAACTTGATCGTCCAAATGTGCTTTGAGATCTGGAATAGGTGATCGTTTCAAATTGTCAGCTGGCATAGCAGGATCAAATGTATAGACCACTGCCACTATACTGTCTCTCACCATCTGCACATCCTCCTCATCACTACAGAAATCGTTACTCCAAGCTGCACTGGCACTTATTGTTGGGTCTTCGCTTTTCTCATGATCTAAAAACTCATCGATCCAGATCGGCAATGTCGCTTTGAAATACTTGTTGTCGAAATTAATGCTATGGGTGATTCCAGTGTGTTGTTGAAACGGTCTTTCTGGAATGTCGTCTGGCAAAGATCCTGTGAGCTCTGCAGCATTTTATTAGTAAAGAAAATCATAAACACAGCATAAGCTACTAATACCTTTCAGAAGAGAGATCTTGCCGGTTCGAGGATCTCCAATGACCAAAATGTATTGTCGTGATGGCATTTTCAGATGGTTGAGAAAGAGAGCGTTTCATGAACAGAACTCAAATCGACTGATCACGTGTTTTATGGTTTTCATCTTTACGGTCTGTAGTTGAGCTCTAACGACGATATTAGGCCCTATGCCTAAAAGATTATTGAAATATGAAGTTAATAGTCATTTGAGAGAGTTCAGGCTGTTCAGCAAGTCCGAATATGTTGGGATCATATTTTCCAAGCATAGCGGAAGGGATCTTACTGAAAACGCTTCAACGGTAATGGCCCGTGTTCTTTCACCAATCTTCAAGAATTTCAGCCGGCAAGAAATGCAATTGAAGCTGAGTCTCTTATCCAGAAACAGATTCGAGCTAAGTGATGTTACAGAGTCGTGCTTCTCCTCCAATTCCCCAACGTCGGAGCCTAATCCGGTGTATTCCGTTCAAACTTTATATGGCTGCCCCCACATTGGAGAAACCCATGAGTAGTTTCAACTCATGAGACTTGCCTGAGCGGCAAGGAGCCTGGTTCGATTTAAATTGGCACCTTTGGAACTGACTCTCCTTCTGTCTCCTCTTTTTTTCTCAACGACTCCTACGCTCTCTTTTATCTTATTTTATTATCACTTCTCAATTGCTTGTCCCTCTGCTTGATTTTGAGCTCTCATGTCCGATTACCGTATTGAAAACGACGCCTTTGGCGATATTAAGGTCCAGAGCGACAAATACTGGGGTGCGCAGACCCAAAGGTCACTCCAGAACTTTGATATTGGTGGAAGCAGGGAGAGACTACCTGACCCTCTCATCAAAGCCTTTGGCGTTCTTAAAAAGGCCGCCGCTACTGTTAACTTGACATATGGAATGGATAAATCAGTTGGAGAAGCCATTCAGACGGCAGCTCAAGAGGTTCTGGAGGGGAAACTGACAGACCATTTCCCGCTAGTTGTGTTCCAAACTGGCTCAGGAACTCAGAGCAATATGAATGCAAACGAAGTCATTTCGAATCGTGCAATTGAGCTGCTTGGAGGCCAGCTCGGGTCTAAGAAACCAGTACACCCAAACGATCATGTCAACATGTCTCAATCTTCAAACGACACCTTCCCAACCGTCATGCACATTGCTGCTGTCTTGGAGATCACTCAGAAGCTTCTTCCTGCTCTCCTAGCTCTGCACAAGTCCGTCGACGCAAAAGCAGCTGAGTTTAAAGACATTATCAAGATTGGCAGAACTCACCTTCAAGACGCAACACCTTTGACACTTGGACAGGAGTTCTCAGGATATGCCGCTCAAATTGAAAATGGTATTCACCGGGTTCAAGGTGCCCTTCCGAGACTAAGATACTTGGCTCAAGGTGGTACTGCTGTCGGCACCGGTCTCAACACACGCAAGGGCTTTGCTGAGGCTGTCGCTCAAGTGGTTTCTGAAATCACAGGTGAGCAGTTTGAAACGGCGCCAAACAAGTTTGAGGCACTTGCAGCTCATGATGCTATTGTGGAGGCGTCTGGAGCCCTGAACACTGTAGCTGTCTCGCTCTTCAAAATAGCAAATGATATCAGATATCTTGGATCTGGCCCAAGATGTGGATACGGTGAACTTGCACTGCCTGAGAACGAACCCGGCTCTTCGATCATGCCTGGCAAAGTTAATCCTACCCAAAACGAGGCATTGACCATGGTCTGTGTGCAAGTCTTTGGAAACCACAGTGCCATCACTTTTGGAGGCGCATCCGGTCAGTTCGAGCTCAACGTCTTCAAGCCCGTTCTCATTTCCAACCTTTTATCAAGCGTTCGGTTATTGAGCGATGGCTGCAATTCTTTCAGAGTCCATTGCGTAGACGGTATTGTGGCTAATGAGAAACGGATTTCGCAACTTCTGAAAGAGTCCTTGATGTTGGTGACTGCCTTGAATCCCAAGATCGGGTATGATGCTGCGTCCAAGGTAGCTAAGAACGCGCATAAGAAGGGGATCACTCTGAAGGAATCTGCGCTGGAGTTGGGCGCGTTGACATCTGAAGAGTTTGATCACTGGGTTCGACCTGAAAACATGCTTGGCCCGAAATAAGTTAACTCTACGTATTTGATTTGAATTTAAACCATTTTTGTTATTGTGAGCCTATTACTGTTATTGTACACTAATTCAACATATTTACTCCAAAGCCAAGGTCAAGGCGGTACGAGCGGGAATGTAAAGCTGGAGGAAGTTCTTGCGGTTGTTCCACTCCATGGGCTCAGTAACGCATCGAGTCTTTTCAGCATCCACACGCTTGAATCCGCCAAACTCTTCGCTATCTGTGTCCAACACGATGCGGTAAGTTCCTGGCACCTCAACACCTACACGGTAGTCTGTGTAGGAGTTGGTGTGGTGGAAGTTAAATACAAAAAGGAGCCCTGCACGCTCAAAGACCACAACCTTATCACCCTCATGCTTCAAAGAAATGTATGCTTGTGGGGAAGACAGCCACTTGTACTTAGATTCGAGATGCTCCATAGCCGCATCGAAAGCGTTCAAGAACTTGTACTTCAGCAAGTGGTCATCCACCAAGCCCCATTGACGGCGACAGTAGTGGAAAGAACTGTTATTGCCTGCACGAGGGAAATCCAACCACTCTGGGTGTCCAAACTCGTTACCCTCAAAGTTTAGCCATCCTTCACCACCGAGTGCATGAGTGATGTAGCGAATCATCTTGTGAAGGGCAATGCCACGATCAATGATGGCAGAAGGGTCTGACAGGACCGACATGTGTGTGTACATTTCCTTATCCATGAGCCAGAAAGCCAGGGTCTTGTCACCGACCAAAGCTTGGTCATGAGACTCTGCATAAGCAATGGTCTTCTCGCCATGACGGCGATTGGTCAAAGTGAAACAAATATTGCCGAAGTCCCAGTCATCATCCGACTTTTCCTTGAGCAACTTGATCCACATGTCAGGAATGGCCATGCCCAAACGGTAATCGAATCCCACACCACCCAGCTCTGTGGGAAGACAAAGAGTGGGCATACCCGACACGTCCTCTGCAATGGTGATAATGTCTGGGTTTAAAAGTCTCAACATTGTGTTTGCAAGAATCAAGTACACAACGGCTTCCTCATCCACAGAAGGTCCGAAGTACTCGTGGTAATCGCCAGAAAAGCCAGTGCCGATTCCGTGGTGGTGATACAGCATACTGGTTACACCATCAAATCTGAATCCGTCAAAATGGTACTCATCAATGTAAAATCGCAAATTCGAGAGGAGGAATCTCAGCACCTCGTGCTTTCCGTAGTTGAACAAACGCGAATCCCAGAGGCTGTGTTCACCCTTACCACCTGCATGGAAATACTGGTACTCGGTACCGTCAAAGTCATTGATTCCGTCAAGAACGTTCTTACTAGCATGTGAGTGAACCATGTCCAGCAGCACGGTGATACCGAGGCCATGTGCAGTGTCGATGAGCTCTTTCAAGTCCTCTGGAGGACCATAGCGCGATGACGCAGCAAAGAAGGAAGTAACTTGGTATCCAAATGATGCATAGTATGCATGTTCCATAATTGCCATCAACTGGATGGTGTTATATCCCAACTTGTGAATGCGAGGAAGAATGTTTTGCGTAAACTCCTTGTAGGTTCCAACTCTGCCATCAGGAGATGAGATTCCAACATGAGCCTCATACACCTTGACTGCAGCAGGCTTGGGCGGGCTCTTGTTCTTCCATTCATACTTCTTGGGTGGGTTCCAGAAAACCGCTTCGTAGATGGGTGAAACCGACAGGTCCTGCACCACTCGCTTGCTCCAAGCGGGAAGACGGTCAATTGACTGCCCATCGGGCAGCTTGAGAGAGATCTTGAGTTTGGTATTGTGAGGAATGGCAGGAACACCTTTAACAGCTGGCAATGTGACCTCCCACACACCGAAGTCGTTGGCCTTCATGGGAGTGGCCTGGTGGTCCCAATTGTTGAACTCTCCAATCAAGCAGGCACCTACTGCATTGGGTGCCCATTCTCTGTAGGTGATATCGCTTGTCTTAGGATCCACCTGGAAACCAAAGTGCTTGTACCCCTCCGCAAACTTGACAAGGCCGTTCTCCTCTTTATCGAGGCGGTTAATCCAGTCTTGCGCAGTGGTGTATCTTCGTGAGATGTCGGCAGCATGAGGCTCCAACCAAGGGTCAATGTCGACAGCACCAGTTCCAGGAAGTTTAGTAGTCATCTCTAGCAATAAATTGAGGTTGTTGGTAAAAGAAATTGAAAGGAAGAAAGCACCCTGGAAGCCTGTTTTTATACAAAGCTTGTCCCGCACCTGATATATTTGGCGTAGGGAGTGGTTAGGGTATCAATGTGAGTTTAAGCAGCCGTGTTGCCTACAGCGGAAAAATTGCAGATGGTTGAGCATGAGCAGCCAAAGTTTTGGTGGGGTTGCTCATCAATTGCTGCTTTACTGGCTGTTTCTGCTGCTTTTCATGGTTGATTTGAGCCTTGCCGGTGTGAGATCGTGATATACGGTGACGGTACCGGCCGGGTCAAGCACCGTTTCAGTTGGGGGGTCCAAACTGGTTCCGAGACCCGTCAAACTGCCTCCATCCAGATTGAATTTTTGAAGGCCACATTTTTTGATATGTGCACGTGATCATATTTCTTTTTATCTGGCCTCTTTTGGTTTCCGGGTCAACAAAAAAATGTCAACTAGGGCTAAGGGTTTAAGCCCTAAGATTCCTAGATAGGGCTTCACTAATTTTTACTATTCAAACAACAGTCACAACTGACTTACCCATTACTCATCCTGGATTAAGAAAAATTTTGAAGAAAAAACTCTGCGATTCAGAACGACTCAAGATATTTCCATCCCACATCGACCCGTTTCTTCTCCCCTACCTTTCGACACCAAGAGAAACTCTTTCGGCAAATCAACAATGTCTGTCGCTCGTCCTCAAGTCACCGTCTACTCCACCGCTGGAGAGACCACCAAGTCTACCGTAGTCCTCCCCGCCGTCTTCAAGGCCCCCATCCGTCCTGATATCGTTCACTCTGTCTGGACCGGTGTCGCCAAGAACAAGCGTCAGGCTTACGCTGTTGCCTCCAACGCTGGTGAGCAGACCTCCGCTATCTCTTGGGGTACCGGTCGTGCTGTTGCCCGTATCCCCCGTGTCGGTGGTGGTGGTACTCACCGCTCTGGCCAGGCTGCTTTCGGTAACATGTGCCGTGGTGGTCGTCTTTTCGCTCCTACCAAGACCTGGAGAAAGTGGCACGTCAAGGTTAACCACAACCAGAAGCGTTACGCTACTGCCTCTGCCATTGCTGCTTCTTCCGTTGCTCCTTTGGTTCTTGCCCGTGGTCACCGTGTTGAGACCATCCCTGAGGTTCCCCTCGTTGTCTCCAACGAGGTCGAGTCCGTCAACAAGACCAAGGAGGCTGTTGCTGTCCTGAAGGCCATCGGTGCCAACCGTGATGTCTCCAAGGTCATTGCCTCCAAGAAGCTCCGTGCTGGTAAGGGTAAGCTCAGAGGTCGCCGCCACACTCAGCGCAAGGGTCCTCTGGTTGTCTACGGTGAGGACAAGGGCCTCGTCAAGGCTTTCCGCAACATCCCCGGTGTTGAGACCTCCAACGTCCGCTCCCTCTCTCTCCTCCAGCTCGCCCCTGGTTCCCACCTGGGTCGTTTCGTCATCTGGACCGAGTCTGCCATCTCTTTGCTCGACAACATCTGGGGCACTGAGTCCACTCCCTCTGCCAAGTCTGGCTTCACCCTGCCTTCCCAGATCATTGCTAACTCTGACGTCACCCGTCTGATCAACTCTTCTGAGATCCAGTCCGTCCTCAGACCCGCTGGTGAGCGCCGCCAGAAGAGAGAGAACGTTCTCAAGAAGAACCCTCTCAAGAACAAGCAGATCCTCCTCAGACTCAACCCTTACGCCAAGGCCTACTCTGAGAAGAAGCTTGGCTCTGTCAAGGTCGACAACAAGAAGCCTGCTAAGAACACTACCACTTACCAGGTTCTGCACCAGGATTAGATGCCTTCTGTTTAAAAAAAAAGTAGTTCTCTGTAATGTATGAAGTGTTTTTGATGGAATTTGTGCAAATTGCGTAAATGGTTCCAGATTGAGTTCCATGCGTAGTATACAATAAAAGTTAGGGCTGTGAGGGAAGTAAAAGCCTTGTTTATGTTGGTATGCAAGGGTCTCAACATGCCCCTTCCACTTATCCGTCATAACAAGGAAGAACCAGACCACCAGACCGAAAGAACTGGGATCGAACAAGAGGGGTATTCTATCTTGTGCATATCTATTTAAGATGCTGACTTATTTAATGGTTTATAAGACAAAATAATAATCACCTTGAAGAAAACTTGTACAGTTCATTAATATTCAATAACGAGACGCCCAAAATCTTAATCTCACTCATGTATCCAACTCTCACTTCAGGAATCAAAATTTTCAACTGCAAGTACCAAGTGTGTGTACTCTCAAAAATCACAACATCTTCAGCCTGAACATTATGATACTGATCATCAAAGCCAGAACCAGAACCAGAAGTAATTGTTTTTATGCTAGTTACAATAGACCTCATTTCTTGTGTACCTGAATATTCAGTACAAAATTTTCTGTTTTCTCCTCTAATTAATATTGATGAGGCAAATGGTCAACATAGCACCCACTGGAACTTGATCAACCGGATCTGACCCAATTGACTATTTGCTAACAATAGCTTTATTATCTAGACCGTTTAGAAACTCGAACGCCACTCAATGGTAAACGGAACTTTTTGGAAATAAATAAACGGATTGATAGACAAAAGGTAAACTTTGGAAAAACTTTGGCCATAACGCTAGTCTTAGGTTGGCCATTTGCTAGGATAACTTGCCATCAAAAAGTGTACATAAATCTTCCGATGTATGCAACCTTTAAACGGGTACTCTATACACACCGGTGCCAAGGCCGGAACATCTCCTGCTTTTAAATTCTTATCTTGGTACGCCATATAATCTATGTATTGTTCCGTGAATTTCGTTCATCCAGTTTGCTTGTCGTGTAGTAAGGGGCCGCCCTACAAGAGTCTAAGTGGTGTTACCAGCACTACCAGATTCAGCCAATTTTCAGCCTCGCCGGCCACGGATAGTTGACGCTTTGTACCTATCACTCGGATCGTCCATCGCGATACCATTTAGGATGACAGCGTCAGTTTACCGCATATGATATATATTATAAGTTAGAAAATCTATGAACTATAATTAAATGGGAAAGTATACGTGAATGTATTTCAAATTGCTATCCACCTAGGGTGATTCACAATTAATTCTTTAACTGTAAACATTCATTCACCGGGATCTCACAGGTACTTATAAAAGAGACGCTCATCCTGCCATTTTATTTCATGATAATGTCGTTACTTCTTGCTGCAAATTCATAGCATATTAAAAGGGAGGAGAAAATTTTTTGAAAATATGAATGAAAAGCTTTCGGACAGTTCAGAGACCTGTCACCCAACATTGGATCTTGAATCTATGACAGCATCATCCTCTGATTCGGATCGCCAAATCAACTTACACACTATACATCAAGATGAAAAACCAGAAAATTCAGAAAACCCAATCGACCCATTTCAAGTATGTTGGGATGGTGATGACAGAGAAAATGTTCAAAACCTGCCGAAGGTCCGGCGTTGGTTATACGGCGTCATTCTCTCCGCTTGCGGGGTTGTTATTTGCGTTTCAAGTTCTATCTACAGCATGGCTGTAGACATGATTATGGAAGACTTTGGGACCTCCCGCACTGTGACTTTGCTTGGTATCACTGTGTTCCTGCTCGGTATGGGCTGGGGCCCTATGTTTTTGTCCCCGATCTCGGAGTTCCATGGCAGACGCAAAGTTTACATTTCCAGCTTTGCATGTATGCTGCCCTTCCAAATTCTTGCCGGCTTTGCACCAAACATTGTGGCCATGTTGATTGCCCGTTTCTTGGCTGGATTATCTGGTTCGGTCTTTATGGGAGTGGCCAGTGGCTCATTTTCAGACATGTTCGCCAAACAGGATCTGATGCTGCCGGCAATGATGTACACATTGTCTCCGTTTCTTGGACCTGGACTTGGACCTTTGATCGGCGGAGCCATTATACATAACACGCATTACTGGCGATGGACTCTACATGTGATGTCTATCGCGGTACTTGTGATGCTACTTATGATTATTTTTATTGTGCCCGAAACTTTTGCACCTGTTCTGCTCAAGAAGAAAGCAAAGCGTTTGCGCAAGGAAACAGGCGATGACAGATACTACGCACCTATTGAGCGATCTACAAAATCGCTGTTTGAAACTATTTTCTTGAGTATCAAGCGTCCAGCTCAGATGATTATTTTTGAGCCCATGCTTACACTCTTGTGCATCTACTCTGGATTGATTCTCTCACTCCTCTATTTGTTCTTTGTGTCTTATCCCTATGTCTTTCGAACTGTCTACGGCTTCAACGAACAACAAACAGGTTTTGCTTTTATTGGACTTACTGTTGGCTGTCTTTTGGCTGGCCCGACTGCTATTTTGAACAAAAGGTACGTTAGTCGTCAAATTGAGAAGCGTGGTGAGTATCAGCCCGAGTTGCAATTACCTCAAACTGTTATTGGCGCTATCCTTATCCCTATTGGTTTGTTCATTTTTGGCTGGGCATCTCGTCCCAGTATCCACTGGATAGTCACTGTGATTAGTGGTGGAATTATCAATTTTGGACTTGTCGTGGCATTTAACGGCATTTTTGTCTTCACAATCGACGGATATCGATTGTTTGCAGCAAGTGCAATGGCATGCAATGGTGTTGTCCGTAGCACCCTGGCAAGTGTGTTCCCGCTGTTTGGCTTGCAAATGTATGAGAACTTGGGTATTGCATGGGCCTCAACTTTATTAGCACTGATATGTGTGGTGTTCATCCCAATGCCAGTGCTGCTCATCAAGTACGGTTCTGTGATCAGGGGCAAGAGTCGGTTTGCTTGGAAGGAAGCATATTAGAAAATAACAAGCAAGATTGCTTGAGCATAGCATATTAGAACGATAGATTCAAAATAATTCACAATAATAGAGAAATAAAAGTGGCATGATAAAGAAATACAAAGACTCTATAAAGGTATAAATCATTCAAGTCAAGGAGCAATGTTTTCAGAAGATTGAATTGTGTTATATTGTTTGTTGTGTGGTGAATATCTAACACTGAAAACGCATTTCTGTGACCCACTTCTCACTGAGGCAAACCCAGGTTGAGCATTACAAAAAAGCGGTCTCATTGGATAATATTAAAAAGATCAAAAAGCTGTACTAGCTAATTCAAGTTACCGTTATTGAAAGAGATCGTTTATATTTTGACTCAAGAAATCCTTGGGTTAAACCACAATCGATCTAGATATGCTAGTTCAAAACTAGAATCGCAAACACCCTTAACAATAGCAGCAACTAGAAATTGAGTTTCTGCTTGTTTAAAATGTGTGACAAAGTGTTCAAAGTATATTCATTTATATCAAAAAAATTAAAATATCCATATGTTCTCTGGGTAGGTTTAGCAACACCCTGAGCTCTTAATTGGCAACGACTGCAAAGGTGTGTCTTTTGACGTTGTCAGCAGGGCCAGCATCGCGTCCTTGCAAGACACCGCTCATAGGCTGGCACTGAGAGTACCAGTCATCCTGCTTAACACACTCACTACCCTCCTGGCAGCAAGTAGAGCCAGTGTATGTCTTGCCGCCACACTGACCCCAGATGTTAGCACATTGACGACCGTCGCCGCCAGTAGCAGTGTTAGGCTTGGGCTTGCATTGAGAGTACCACTGATTGCTGTAAACACACTCAGAGCCTTCACTGCAGCAGGAAGGACCGGTCCAGTCATTACCGCCACACTGCTCCCACCAGCGGGAGCAAGCAACAGGAGGAGGAGCAGGATCATCGCGCTTACTGATGGTGTCAGGGATGCATTGAGAGTACCAGCCGTCGTAGTAATGGCAGGAAGAGCCGACTGTGCAGCAGCCAGGGCCGTTGTATCCCATACCGCCGCACTGTCCCCAAACGGCAACACAAACCTTGCCAGGAGGATTGGGATCAGGACCAGGCTTGCATTGGGACCACCAGTCACTGTTGTAGGAGCAGTAAGTGCCAGCTTCGCAGCAAGTAGGGCCGGTGTAGCCTTTACCTCCGCACTGATTCCAGACAGAAGAGCACTTGGCGGCAACGGAAGTGATAGCCGAAGCAGAAAGAAGAGAAAAGAGAAGAAACTTCATTGTTGTTGTGATTATGTATTAGAATTAGATGGTTGTTGAATTGGTTGATTGATTGATTGATGAATGATGATGATGAAAAAAAGAAGATTGACCAGGAATTAACGAGCTCTTTTATATTCATTTCGTTCATCTATATAACTTGACCGAGCTATTCATGGAGTAATGATTGTTACAATCGCAATGGCTGAGGCGCTATATCACAGCCTAATTTCTTCGCCTTTCTGTAACAAGCCACTACATAGTAATTATTAGGCCCTGCCCGTTTACTAAAGAAATAGATGTTACTAAATTTGTATAATTTGGTGAATGTGAGTGGCTGCTAGCCAAGTAGTAGCACAAACACTAAGGCCTGAATAGAATATCGTTAACACAACCTATGTGGCTAAAGTTGGAACATTGGGAAGAGCTCCTTCTTTTCAGTTAGAACAAAACCTTAAAGCAACTTCAATATCCTTCTATAGTAGAAAGAACTATGCTATTAATATCGGCCACGGTTTGAGTGGCTGGTTTCGGTGAGCTAAGACTATAAGTTATTCAGAGATATTCTTGAAGACCCGTAGCAGCTGTTGAGGTCATGCCCTAGAAAACAGGTGCCTAGATTTTGAGGGGATAGTTAAAACGCAACCAACCACCTTGAAATATAACTTCTCTTAGACCAGATGCTACATTCATTTTTGAGAATTGCAAGTTCCTATTTCAGTTGGCCTAGGTCAATTTCGGGGGATATTAAGGTCGCGGAGTGCTGGTGTTGTTGATGGGCAGACGAATTGGGAAAAAATTACAAATGTAAGGCAGGAACAATTTCAACGATATCGAAAAGTTTCTGTTTTGAAATTCTACAGCATTTCGCACGATTAAGGGCATGCCTAAAGCTGAGAGGAATTCCGTTCTAAGAGCGGTAAGTTGTAATCTGAATATCCACTTAATAGATTGAACCCTAGGGCAAAGCTAAGCTAAAAATAATCTTGTCATTACCAGCATATTGATGAATATATCCAAGCCTGGTTCAAAGCCTTCAAGAATTAAAGTGTGTTTGAACAGAAACTGATCGACATAACTGCTCGTGACGATTATATGGGGTGAAGGGCTGCTTCACTATCGCACAAAGTAGTCGCACAAGCCCCAACACTATATGCGTTGCAAGGCAGCGCGCTCTCAAAATTAAGCTTCAGAATAAAGCAGTGCCTTACATTTCGGCAAAGCATTTAACTTAGTATGTTCGAAGAGGATCAATAGAAGCTTCATAGCGTGGGTAACGATGCAATACTACTCTGCCATGGTCGTCTTGCAGATCTGGATCTGGACTTCCCAAACTGCCATTGTTTTTTAATGTTCCTCAATGTTTAGATACCTTGGATATTAGCGAACTATATGTGAAGTACCGTGAATCATCAGTTGAGCCAATGACAGACCAGGGTGAGTGAGCCTGATAGCAAGTAAAATCTCAGTACCATCAATACATACTCTAATAAATCTCTTTGATCCTCACTTCATTGCTTCATTGAGAGATTGCAAAAATAGATCAAACCCTTGATGTCATAGAGAAGGCTGCATTGTGAAGCAGAGATCCAGGAATTATCTGCGACCTCAATATATATCATTGTGACTATTACTTACTCAAAATAATCTGGGCATACGCTACTTCGATATATAGATCTAGCTACAAAATTTTTTCACAAAGTCAAACATTTTTTCTTGCATTTTAATTACAATCTTGGTAAAGCTTTATGGATAAAAAGCTTTCTATATATTTGATGACAACTGTGCCTCCATGTTCTTTGGCGTGGCGCTGTATGAGATGCCCTTAGAGTTGAACAATAAATATCAAGAGCTTGAAAGGGTTAGATCAGGATGGACTATAGTAACAACCATATAGCACACTACAAAGTGTTATATATATTCATTTAAGGTCAGCAGGGCATTCTCAAAGTACGTGGATATGATTTTATATAACACATTGCACAATGTGTGCTCTACTAAGCCGACCAATCTGAGTTTATTGAAATACCTATAGTAGGCCGAATACAAAAATCAAGCTACAATCCATAGCTTCAAGCATTAACCTCAAGAAGACTGAGTATCTTTAAATAGTCATGGAAAATTGTGCCCTGGCATACCAATGGATCAGTGTGGACCTATATATGGTTAGCATATAAGTTACGTTTTAATAACGAGTTGCTTCTGTTTTCCCACTGTTGCAAATATTACAAAAAGCATCCCAAGTTAAGGGAATATAACTATGTGCAGCCCGACGATGGTGCCATCAAAAGTTCCACCCTACACTATCCACACTGCTCCTTGCATATTTTGCAGCCCTTCCGCCTCGAAGCAACTGGTGTTGCGCAGTACACCGCACGAAACCCAAATTGTGCCAAATGGTATCGGTCTTTACTTTGAGATGTACCTGGATGAAACTAGTTTAACTTGATGGAAAACATATATATATATGTTCAGACCTTATATATAGATTGGTATAGGGCCTATACGGCACGTTTGTGGACTCTTCCATCCAGGCCCAATAATATTTCTGTCAAAGTGGATCAAACTTCGTTCTAAGATAATGGGGCCTTCTTGCCTAGCACACTAAATCCTCGCTTAATGTCTATGTGCATATCTATATGGTGTACATAGAGTTTAACTTTCGCCGCCGGTCTAAGTTCATATCACTGCCCATTGCGAGTGATAGATAAGATGATGAATCTAAATGGTGTCCGGTTTCCTTGGTATGTCGATGAATTATTTGGACAACATGGAGAATAATGAATCCGAGTTCATATATAGGTAATAACTCAGAGACCCAGCTGTAGACCTTGAATATCAAGCTTCTCTTGTCATGCCATGAGTTCATTCTTTGCCTGCAACCATGATACTCAGCTGCGTCATTTCAGTATGCTGCAGTGATTTAATATCTTGACATCCTTTTCTTTTTGGCAAGAACTACATCCCAGTTTTATTGTCGAAAGAAAAAAAAAGTAGGTTAGTGAATACGAACTGTTGAATTCGATCCTCCCTCAGGCGTTAATAGCAACCCGATCGTTTAGTCGGCAATCCCCGGTATGGCTCTTCTTCAGTACCAATAAATCGAAGTCAGGTTGAGACAAAGGTTTCAAATAGCCTTTTGCGGGGATGCTACTGGAATCTAAATTTACATGGGTCGCGATCATTCCTCAAAATAAACTGTGAACTTGACCACGGTTTGAACAGTACCAGCTCGGATGTCTAGATATGAAGCAGGAATAAGTATATACATATGCACATCTCAGCAACCAAGTCTACTTCTGACTTTTTATTCATTGTATCTCATCTGAAACATTTCCTGAATTCATTCTAGGCTACTGGTGCAAGGCGAGAATTCTTAAAATTTAAATTGGCTCCCCAGCTGGCTGATCGTCATATACTAAAGTTTTATAATTAAGATAAACCTGAATTGGTGGATGATGTTTCTCAAATTACTCAATTGGCGAAAGAACTTCTGCATAAGTTTCAACTGCATACTTCTTCAGCCTTCTTTAACAGTCCTCATAGTTTTTTCATACATATATAGGCCTACAGTGCGTACTTTAACTCAACCCGCAGTATGCAGTATGGTGGTTCGTGCATTTAGCTGTGGGAGGTATAACCGAGTTTATTGTTTGCTGGGCCTGAGTAGCGGTAGACACAAACTAGCAGTGTTGATTAGTGGTTAAAAGCCTTGTTTGCCTAGGCTGATATTCAAAATTTAAGACTGAGGCATGCACTCCAGAGGACTCTTAGTTAAGCCGAAAACAATCAACTAAAGCTGCCGCTGAAAGGCCCTCTTTTTGTCCCACTTAGAAGTTGAATCGAATCATGGATTCTAACTCGTACGACATTGATAACTCATGACATCCTTGAAAAGCAGAGCTCTAAGCTTCAAACAAGCATGGCACGTTTTTCTCTCAGTGATTGATACAATAATTTTGAGCAATGGGGCTAAGCCATGTATACTATTGTCTACATAATAATGTATATAGTGGTTATAGTAACCCCTTCATAACCAAATCAACTTCAATTAATTATATATGATCATACTATAATGAATCGCTGATTGTGCCTTCGAGGGATAATTAATGTAACATGGAACTGTTCACAGACCTCCGTAGACTACAAATTGGAGCTTTTGTACTCCAACAACCTACCTTCTAGGGAACTTTCATTTCAAACTCATTGAGAACTGAACCATCTTATTTTCAAGTCAAATCGGAACACAATTAATAATACATAAACAGCAGTACATGATAATCATAGGAATAAATATGAAAAGGAAAAATAGGCAATACCAAAAGCAGAACCCTAGAAAAAAGATGCTGGTGTAACGACTGAAAATATCGAGAAGCACACATTAAGAAGCAATAACTTGATTGCCTTGGTGACACCAATAACTCTACATGATAATAGGACCATCGTTGGGCATCTCAAAACCAGTCATGCCAGTAGCAAGACCCCCCATTTCATTCTCTCCAACACCAACAGGTGGCTTAGAGAAATCGAATACCAAGGAGTAGATATCTGACATCCACTCATTCCTAAGATTGATAGGAATTTGGTCATTAGCTCCATTGCTTGGGTCCAGCCCCATGGCAGCTTGGAGATACTGCTGGGACAACCTCTCAATGACACCGTAGAATCGTGCTGCTAACCCATTTTGTTGGGTCAGTGACAGCAAAATGTCTTTGGTACGTGAGACATCGTCAAGCCAAGCAGGGGCATCAGGCGAGTTGGGCTCAGCTGAAAGTGAAATAATAGGAATCAAGCTGGCCTGGAACAAAAAGTAAAGGGCATACCAGACAGAGATTGAAGAATGCTGGAAAGTACCCAAGAACTGGGACACGAGATTGATTGTTTCGCGTGCGCTTTGAATGCAAATACGGCGGCATTCTTGTTCGGCATGGCTGTTAGTCAAGTTTGGTGGCAGCCGCTGCTTGTTGTCACCTACAAGAAGAACCCGTTGCAAGATGAAGGGACGGAACATGATGACTTGGAAATTCTTGACACGCCAAAGCAGTCGGTATCGAGTGAGAACAAACCACTGTCTTGATGTATCAATAAGTGCATTTTCCTGAAAGTACTCAGGAAGCTCGTTCATGAGATTTTCAATAGACTTGTTGAATTCCAGACTCTCTTCCGCTGAGGGACTAGGTTTGGAAATGAGACGATTGTAGATGCCATTTGTAAGTCGACAGAACTTGCTCTGAGCAATGATACCAGAATAGATCGTAGGACCAGACAACTGAACAGGCATTTCAACAGTTTCCGCCGTAAGTGCATCATCGTTAATATTGAGCGGTAGCCTAACATCAACGATCTCGGGATCAGGCAGATTGATGGGTCTACCGAAAGTAACAGCAGCACCTGCGTCAAAAATGTACAAGACCCACCACACACGACGTCGCATTTCAAGCTTCAGAGGACTGCTCTTCCAACTCGGAAACTCGCGGTACAATCCCAGGCCCAAAGCCATGCGGATAGCCAGTCCCAGATAGTTCCAGCCAGTGTTGGGTTTGTTTCGCTTTTGAACATAGTTGGACAGCAGGGTCAATGCTTGAACTAATGGCAGGCTTCCAGTCTCCAATATGCTCGAATTCAACTTGCTGCGCGCTTGCTGATAATAGATTAAATCTGCACTATTTTTTTCGTTGCAAATGCACCAGGAGCCTAAGGCTTGTACAGCGTTGTGTAATAGCTCCCATACATCATCACGCGGCCGAGGTATCAGTCCTTCATATTGAGCTCTGTATGTTTGCTCGTGGATCATAGGATATGATGAGTTGTAGTACAGGAAGAATGCGTCAACCAAATTGTCACTAATGATTTTGGGCATAGGTGTTGATGCTATCGTATAAAGATTGGCACGGGTCCTGTAATCAGTGTCGTCTTCATCCTCGGGTGTGATGGGGGTATCCCATTCAGAAACCCTCAGCGCTCTCAGCAGTACTGAGCTAGAGGCTAGACCAAAGTAGCCAGTTCCCTTGGGGTTGATAGACAATGCAGCCATACCGTCTGTAAGTTCATTTCCTATCAGCTCTTCTTCGATCCAGTCGAATCCGTCAGCTTCATCAGGAACTTCGTCGTCTGGCAACACTGGTCTGTGAGCTGGGGGTTGTGGTTCTAGAGGCCGTTCTTCTGAAGATTCACGCTTGATGCCGTCTTCGTATTCATCTGATTCGAGTTTTATAAATGGACGTCTTGGTTCGCGAGATTTCGAAAGAAGCTTGTCTATGTCTGCGTTGGGGAGAATATCACATATTAGACTTTCTAGTCGCCTGACACGATCTTCAACTTTAGTAAGATAACTAGAAAGTTAGCAAACGGGATCAGAATGACTGCGAACAATTTCTTACCTCCTTGTCAAGGGCGACCGAACGGTTTTGGGCGAATATTTACAAGTTCGATTATATTGCGTACATTTTGTGCAGGCAGGTAGATCTTTCGAGCACTACAAGATGTCATGATTAGAATAGATGTGGGGTAGAGAGTATTTGAAACATACCTTTAACTTTCGGATGCGACACGAGTCACACTAAAGGAAGATTAGAGGTTAGCAAGACTGTTGAGAGGTGACTACTTGAAGCTGCAATGATGTAAATTGAGCCAGCTTGAAAGGAGGGAACCCCGCATAACTCACCGCTTGTTCAATGACAACGTCTGAATAGCTGGCCATAGAACTGATGTGATGCGAATGTTGATATCGTGAGTATTCTGTGGCAGCACCTGGCGTTGAGGTAGAATTGAGTCTATGGGTGGGCTCAAATGGCGTATTGTGAAGGAGCATGTAGTTGGAAGAAAAGAAATATGACGTTGAGTGATGATATCAAAAAAAAAAAAAAAACCACCAAAAAATAACTATTGGGAGAGAGACGATTTAATTCATGGACAATAACTGCTGCAAAAGGAACAGAAATAATTCGAAATTTAAAGGACAAAAAGAACGGACCTTGGTTGATTTATAAATGATGAAAATGATGTTTGAGAATAATTTTGAGATTTATGGAGGAGATATTATATGGTGACATTCTACTAAAAATATCAAAAAATTCAAGATATGGTTAAAAAAGTTCATAATTAATTTTGAATATAATTTTGTTTGTTTTTTTTTTTTTTTTTTTTTTTTTTTTTTTTTTTTTTTTTTTTTTTTTTTTTTTTTTTTTTTTTAATATTGTAGTATTATTATGACTACTATAGAAGTAAATCACAGTACCCACCCATTTGGTTTGAATCCGATCCATGGTTGCAAGGACCATTTGGAATCAGCTCAAGACGCAGTGCTTGGACCTCCTGATATGTGCTTTACTGACATAAATTTACAGTTGGCAGAGACCTTCTAGCATTGGCCCATGTCAATTGCAAGAAACCAACTTTTACCTTCGCATTAATTTTACAGAACAGTATCTGGCCTGTTTCAACGCTTTTGATGCCCATTGCAGTTGCTAGCTTCTTTTTTGCTTCACGTTTGGTGAGCTGCACTTTAAAGTACTTTACAAAACGAACACGAACAATGTGTTCCACTTTTGTGTCTGGAACTGTTTAGGTCTATCATATATCTTTTAATCACCTTATTTGTGTCTTCAGCGACACTCTGGACCTATTCTATAGCCCATCTGATCAATGGCATTTTATCCATATTTGGTCTCCACTTGGTCAAAGAGTTTTAACCAGGTTTTTTGGGTTAGAATGTGTTAACAGTACATATATACATGTGTATTAACTTACATACTTGACCCCATAACGTCCAACGCTGCAAACACGGTCCACAGGGGTATAATAAAACCCGCCCAGTTGCTTCCAGAGTGGTTCAGAGAAGACTGCGTAGAAAAAGTGTCCAAGCCTCCTTTCTGCTTTCGCCAGAGATGTGCGACTCCATGATCCAACGCGAGAACTTCCAAGATCTTGTCGTGTAACCATTGACAACCCGTAACTTCCATGGTTGGCCCACTATAGCTTTAGATCACAGCTCTGGCCTCTCCTATAAATGTTCTTTATAATACCAAAACTTAGGGGTATTCTGTTTCAGAGTATAATTCAACGCGCATTCTCAGGGCCACTTATCTGGTCTTGAATGGTACTATGCACGTTTACCTCTTTAATTGGACACGCTCCAACATCACCGATTCGGCCTATTTGATCCAGTCAATATGCCCACTTCCCATGGTATGAAAATTTGTGCCAGTCTTTTCTTTTATTTTAACACATAACGTTGTGATACCAAAGAATCTAAAATAAAATGCAGATCACAGATCAGGGCACTGACCAGGTCCTCACAATAACCTTGGAAACTGTATACATCTTTAAGATGTAACTAGTACAGTCACTACTTTGGAGCGAATCCCAACTTTTGCATCGAATGAAACTTGTTAGTAGTCGCAGGGCATTACCTGGCTCCATTCCCTATAGCTAGAGATGGCCTATTGTATATTCAATCTATTGGCAAGCGGCTACATACATGATAAAGTGACAGAACTATTTACTTTGCCTTCACGCTCGAGTATGACCCGATGAGCATCCAGGTAAGTGCTCAAATATAGACCTAAGTGCTCTTGGATCGTTTATATCTTACGAGAACGACCCATCGTCCTTACTGTCTCCCCACACAATTAACGGTAAGCTAATGTTCAAGCAATCTTTTGCTCGAGCGCCTTGACATGACTTTCCAGTTCTGGAGGTCTTCCGACGCATGGCGGACCACAAAGTTCCATCCGCACATAGTACTATCAGGGGATAGTAAGTAACTTCCCACATAGACTTTTCCTACAATCATTTAGCCATGGACCTGTCATTGCCAAATCTTTTTGGTATATATTTAAGCACCTTAAAGACCCAAGCCGCCTGGAAGCGGAATTGAACTCAGGCCTGTCTCACGAATTCGTTTCTGTTAACTACTCTCCGCATATAGAATGTTCTATCGGATGACGATGTCCCAGATGCAGAATGGATGCGGACACGCGATGGTTAGGTATGCCTATTGGCCTAAGTCCCTTTTGCTACATATTATGACGTATTCTATCAAGAATTCCTGTTTCTCAATTGAGAGCCACGGATGGTCTAGACCTTTCAAACTCGTATGTTGATAAATTCATGGAGAAAGAAGGTTCTCTATCCAGTAAAGACAGTTAACGCGTAAAATGTCGAAATAGACATAGTGATACTTTCTACATTATTTGGATTTATAAAAAATATGAGGTATTGTAAGTATAATTCATATTATTTGCAGTAATATGGGTTATTATTGATAGTCGCTTATAGGCCGATTTTATTGTGAAACTTGCACTTCATGGATTCAGGCTTCAAACAAAAACTGAACTTAGCCCAGGATTGAAAGCAATCAAATTTACGAAAGGTGATATTCCCATATAGGCCTATAGGTTTAATGCTTGTGCTTGCAATGTATACCTATGCACTGAGCTCAATAAGCTTTGATTTCATGATTTCATGATATTCACGCCGAACTCAGCTCTCAGGACACACACAAGATACAGAGCCGTACTATACCAATGTGTTCAAGTTAGATGTATCCTTGAATTTTAATCGAATGATAAAGCTTTATGAAAATGAGAAGAATTTCAACGATTACGGGTATTTTCATTTTGCTTGACTTTCTTGGATCTGGCATTACGCATTTCATCATGACAATTAAGCCCTGAGGAAGTCTGATATCCCAATAAGCAAATTCTGCTATTTTGTACACGCCTTGAGACTCCATGAAACCGAGTAGTCTAATTATTCTAGAAGCAAGAAAACCTTTTTTTTTAAAAGTGGTCCATGTAGATATGGTGTGGCCTCTCGACTTCAAAACTTGGCTAATCCCTGGCCTTTAAATTTCTTTTCTTTATTTAAAGACGATTGCAAGCGAAACCATGCTCCGCAATCAGAAAATATAGAAACAAAACAATGCGTTCTATCAATTTCAATCAAGAGTTTTTACATGCATTAGATTATCTTTATGAGATCCTGTCGGACCCTTTTATGCTTGCTGGTAATTAACTGAAAATCATGAAATAAAATCCAAATATACGAGGTCCTTGCCAAAACTTGCTTCGTAACCAGGTCATAATATTTTCATACTTTTGATTTTTGGTTCCTGAAGTTGCATTGAATTGGCCCCACGTCAAAATTCAGGGCTGTTTCTGAGTGGTCTAGCCGACGGATGCTTGCTTGAAATCTTTAGTGGAAGCACTTCTTTCACTTGTTCAAAAGTCATTAGCATCATTTTTGATGCTTCTAGAATAATACCAAAAAACAATTGGATGTTTGATGCATGTTAATATGGACAAGCGTTATATTTGAATTCGCAAGTCGTAAAAAGCAAGCACTGTGATATGCTCCGTAAATAAGCAGGCAACCAAGAAATTGTTGAACTAGCAATTCTTTGAGTTTTCTTGTTATATGTATACATCTATTCAACAAACTAGGGAACAGAAATGAAACTTTTGCCGCTATTGAAGTAAATGAGCTTGTGACACATGCTATAAAAGTCTAAAAAATACAGCTATTTGCACCAAGAACTCTAGTGGACCACAAGCAAGACAGGCATGGCCGTAGTAGCTGCAAATAGCTGCTTTGATTTCTATCTTTTATCCAGCAGTTAGTGTGCCCAAGTATGCTCCACATTTATTCAATTCACGTATTCCAATATAATATCCAACAACAAGTTTCAATAGGCACTATACTAGTATTAGTCACACGATGCTACCAAGTAAAATTGCCATAATCAGTTTTATATTTGGTAGAACTAATCAGTGTATAACTTTGAGAATGAGTGATATTTGACTATTGCTCGTATTGAGCAGTTTAAAAATTTCTTCTTTCAACATCTCCACAATATCTTCAAGTGCATGTTACTCCAATACTCAATTTTCACAATTATAATATGTTTGGGTTGGATTCACAATTTGTAGCTAATTCTTTTTGAAACAGTTTAACTATATGTGTGATATGCGATTTAGAACCCTTGGCTAAGTAAACTCCATATCAATATAAGCTTACTCTTAGATCAAAGGAATAATAATTATTGTTCATAGAGCTTTTAATTGAATAGAAATGTTGTCCAAATCTTACCAAATTAATTGATGTTGAAATGATGTATGAATAAGAGGTAGTTTATTGCCTCAGGTAAAGCTGAATCATTTCCAACCAAGCTAAGCAAAGCAAGAGACTTTAGCAAAATAATGAAACAAGATCATATTTAGGATACTCAGTTGAAATCTACAGTAATAACTATTTTTTATGATTCTTCATCTTGAAAAGATACAATTCATTCAGGAACATTGTAAACAAAATTTGCACCTTCAAGGCTTGATGTTATGCGCCATGGCTTCACATCTGATCCAACTTATTTATAGCTCTCACAAGTAGTTTCCAGGACTCTTACCAAATATTCATCTATATAAAAGATTGAAGCTTCAACATACGTCATTTATTAAGCGTTTCATAAATCAGCTAGAGGAGGCCTTTTTAATTGTTGGCTATACCTCAATCGTCAATGCCAATGGTAGTCAAGCGGTGAGGATATCTGATGAAAGCTCGTTGTTTCATAATCATTTTAAAAGTTTCAATTTATACCAAGTGTGATATGATTCAAAAGTTATATTTTTCTTATAATGCTGAATCTTTCGATTCAGTTTCATTTGAGGGCAGGAAAATGTTTAAGCTTATTTTGATCTTTGGATTGATTTTGCCTAAAATGGTAGATGTTTTTGTAATACCAGACCTCATCTCATAACCAGTACATGTGCGCATGGTTACTCGAATACCTCTCAAGAATTATCCTCCAAAAAGAAGATTTAAATTTTCAAGTATATAAAAGGTTTGATATTTTCTGTCAAATTTTTTTGTTCACCCTCATCCTCAACCAATCGAATAAAAACTCAACAACCATGCACTCCACTACTTCCAAAATTTCTCAAGCTGAAATTTCAGCTCCTGTTGACCGTATGTATTATAATTTTACATTTTCAACTTTTCATTTTTGCTTGGCATCTAATTCCAAATAGAGGTCGATCCGAGCACTTACCCTTTCAACTTTTCACCTCATACTCCTGATGGAGCCTGGGGTATTATGTGCGTCATTGCCTAAAAGTTAGCAATGAATCAAGCTGGTCTTGATTTACATTTGCTTAACTCAAATATTGCTGCCCATGTACTGACTGCAACTCAATAAATTTTTATCTATGCTTGTAGTTTTCTTCTACTATTTTTTACCATTACATATCAATATAGTAAATGAAATACTCTTGGTTTGATACTTCTGCAAATAAGCCTACTAGTAATTGTTACAAGTATTTGATAACAGACTTAAATTTATCTTCCCTACAAAGCAATCAATTTTTGGATGGTGTTATAATGACGAGTTACATATTTACAAGTTTGTTCTGCTTACTCTAAATCATCTCAGTCAACGCTTGACCACTGCCATTCCAAGTACCCTGTGAGAACTACCAACTCCATATCCAATTCAAATAAGTATTAAAAATAGACGAAACAATCGATGCAATAAATGAATTATTTTAATGCTTAAGCCCCAAGAAATCTGAAGTTCTCTGCCACAAATCCGTCCAAATTTTGGAGTTGAACCAACTAAGTCCAAACCCAACAAAACCATGAATGTTGATAAAGTAAACAAACTTTCCTAGGATTTTAATTAATTCAAATTGAAAGAAACTACTGAATCTGTAAAAAAATACAGATTTTAGTTAGTTTAGACAATGATGAAATAATTTTGATTAAACTGTATAGATTAGTTGTCAACAAGACGCGTCAGTGGTTTAGCGGTAAAATTCGTCGTTGCCATCGACGAGCCCCCGGTTCGACTCCGGGCTGACGCATTGTTTTTTTGTTCGACTTTGAGTCAGAAGATCTTGTTTGAACTAGAGTAATTTTTCCCCCCCCCCCCAGATCACTGACCATCTCAGTAAGACTGGTGTCCCTATCTTTGTAACAGCTGAGATGGAAGATGACACTGACTTCAAACTGGGTAAGCTTAAAAGCTCCATGCCTGAAGCAGACATGGAAATGCTGCTAGAGGTGTTGATCTCATGCAATGGAAACCTGTTCGAGGCTAAACAACTACTCGGCTTGGAAGGTGGCAATGAAGCAGATCACAATGATTTTTACAAGGCTTTAGACGGTCCGCCATCTCCATTAATGAAAGAGGACAAGTTACGCCACCAAGTCACACTCAAAAGGTTTATGGGAGCTGACTGCGACGAGAGTTTGTTTAACATAAAGCGGCAGAGAGTAGAAGAAAAGGGCAAAACGCTTCACATATATGATCCTGATGATGTAGAAAAGTTACTACCGTGTACAATGCACCTGAACATTTTTCCAAAAGAATTGGCCAATTCAGTTCTCAAATTCCTTTTGAAAGATTCTGAATCATGGCCCCAGACCAGATCATTTTACATGTTCAACAAACTGGTGACAACTGCGCATACAAGTGGGTTCTATACTGACAACCATGACATCTACGCAGAGAAAAAAGCGACATATAATGGGGCCCAGGTCAAGGATACTAGGCTATTCAATAAAGACATGTCAGAAGCCAAGAAGATCGTGGAGAAAGTGGTAAATCAGCAAATCAAGAAAAGAGGACTCATGCCATTCCAATATCCACACAAATGGCAGACCGATGTTGCGCTTTGCAATCGATATGATGGCCCAAAGGAATCTGTTGGCTATCACTCAGATCAGCTTACGCATCTTGGCCCTCATTGTGTCATCGCAAGTATATCGTTAGGAGTCACCCGCGAGTTTCGACTCAAAAGCAGAATCAACAAAAACGCAAGCCCCATATCCGTCCATCTCCCTCATAATAGCCTAATAATAATGCATGCTGGCTGTCAGGAAGACTACAAACATACTCTCATGCCCTCGTTCGGCAAGCCATTGGATCTCCATCCCATAGCTGGAGCAACTCGAATCAACATAACCTACCGCATGTATCTGGACTCTTTCAGTGCTGACAATATTCCCAAGTGTAAATGCAACAAGCCCATGATTCTCAGGGTCGCGACAAACTCTAAAGCCGGGCAGTCAGCATCCAGCAGTGCTCCAGCCCCATATATTTGGCTTTGCGGCGGTTCTTACAGTGAACATAAAGAGTGTGGTCATAGCATATTTCCCCGGTTCCCCATAAATAAGTCTACAGAGTTCGGTTATAGGAGCGTTGAAGATGGTGAGGAGATTACCGATGAGCCGTTTAAGAAAGTTCCCGTGTAGACGTTTGACTCTTTTTTTTTTTTTTTTTTTATTATTATTTTTCAGTTTTCTACATAAAGTTTTTTATTATGTTATCTGAGCGCTTATATCAAAACAGCTTATTTAAAAACTTCCAACATTCACAGTTTGATCTTTTGCTTCCTTTCCATATTCACATATCAAATCGAACATGGGCTCAGCTCAAGATCAATACCAAGCCCCAAGGGCAAACTCGCTAGAAAAGACTCCTATGGGAAGTTCATGGGAACTTGACCCTGCTAGTCATCCATCCAGCCCCGGAGAAAAGGCACCGGCTACTGGTGCAGCGTCTTCAGTAGAACAGACTGAAGAGCTGGGAATTGAAGAGGAGCTCACTTCAACACAAAAGTTCATGCGCAAGTTCAAAGCATTCAACACAAAGCTTGATTCTTTTGGAGTTGAGCTGCGAGGCATCCACCGTATTGAACCCAATGAACGAATTCACTCCACTCAAATTGTGCTCAAAATGATCCTGCTCTGGTTCAGTGCATGTGGAGGTCTGTCTTCGATGTCAGGTTTCTTTCTGGGCCCTCTTGTTTTCAACTTGGGTTTTAAGGATTGTATGTCTGCTGGTATTACTGGAATCACAGTTGGTTGCCTTGTGGCTGCATACGGTGCTACCCTGGGCCCAAGATCTGGACTTCGTCAGATGGTTCTTTCTCGATTCATTTTTGGCTGGTGGCCTGCTAAAGGCATTTCGTTTATCAATGTCATCACTCTTCTTGGCTGGTCTGTGGTCAACTGCATTACTGGTGGTCAGATTCTATCGGCTCTCTCTAACGACAAGGTTCCATTGGTAGTAGGCATTGTCTTTATCTCAGTTGTATCCTTCGTGGTCGCCATTTTTGGTATCAGATTTGTACAGATTTTCGAGGATTTTGCTGCCATTCCAGTCAACCTTTCATTCTTGCTACTATACATTTGCTCTGCTCAATACTTTGACACTTCTCTTGAATCAACTGGTGATCCAGAGACTATCAGAGCGAGTTGGCTCAGTTTTTTTGCACTTGCATTTGGTGTGACAGCCACTTGGATTGGTGTTGCTTCAGACTACTACATTGACTTTCCTGAGACAACTCCTATCTGGGAAACTGCTTTGCTTACATTCTTCTGCATTCTCATCCCTACTGTGTTTGTCGGAGTTCTTGGAATTTGCATTGCAACTGGTGCTGTTGGTATCGCAACATGGAATGATGCTTACCACTCCCTGGGTAATGGAGGGCTTCTAAACGCTGCATTTTCTAGATGGGGTGGTGGAGGCAAGTTTGTTCTTGTTCTCATGTACATGTCTCTCGTTTCCAACAACATTATCAACACATATTCTATTGCTCTCTCATCTCAAATGTGGGGCTCTGTTGCAACCAAGATCCCTCGCTACATTTTGGTTATTGTGACTGCTGTCATTGCCTTTGTTCTTGCTTTGGCTGGTCGCAATGTCCTGGCTCCTATTCTGAACAACTTCTTGCCAATGATTGGATACTGGGCAATGCTTTACTTTGTCATTGTACTTGAAGAAAACCTCATTTTCCACCGCCACAATCTGCCTGGTCTCAACGATAGCTACAACTGGGCCGAGTGGAACAATCCCAAGAAATTACCTACTGGTATTGCAGCCCTAGCTGCTTTCCTTGCTGGAATTGTTGGAGCGGTTATGGGTATGTGCCAGGTCTACTACGTAGGTCCTATTGCTAGGCATTTTGGAGAGTATGGTGCTGATTTGGGTATGTGGTTCGGAGGCCTCTTCTCTTTGGTTACATACCCTGTGTTCAGATTCATTGAACTTCAGTACGCCCCTTGGTCGGACAAACATTTGATTGCTTAGTATGACTCAGTGGAGTTTCCAGTTTAACGAATTTTAGACATATATCGCTTATTATGACTCTCATGTATAGTTAACCTCAGTTGAAATGACATCTTTTTACTCTGTTCTTCAATTATATACAGCTCTATTTACATGGACACACCTTAATTAAGCGTTAGGAACAAACACAAAGTCAACCTTTTTGGCATCGTAATTCCAGCGCTTGATAAGGGAACCCTTCTTCTTGTCAGCCAACTTCTGCAAATCCTTCTTGCTTGCCTTTTCTGTTTGCTGGTCCTTCAAAGCAACTTCTGGCTTATATGCCTTAGCGTATCTTCTGCCAAGGTCAACTCTGTAGCTCAGGGGAAAGCATGGAGAGTCTATTAATGATTTAATCTGCTTTTGTGTTTCTGCTGAAATAGTGGGAGGAGACTGAGTGTAAAGAGCAACAATCGCATCCAACTTCTCCTTCTTCATAGCCGAAAGCTCTTCTGCAGAGTATGCCTTTATCAGCTGAAATTTGGGATCGAAGGAAACAGCAGCATCCACCTTTCCAGCAAGGGTAGAGTAGGCTTGGAGTTGAGCAGCAGTCTCTTCGGATGTAATCTTACCAGCACGCTCGGCAATCTGGGTATCAATCTTGAAATCACGGTCGGCAAATTTGCGAGACTCCTCAACTGTACGGCCACCGGAAAGATACACCTTAACAGCCATCAACCGAGAAACAGCAGAAGTAGACTCTTCTTCAGAAAGACCAGACAGCAACTTCTCGAGCTCGGAGGAAAGTTTAGTGCGAGACTCTTCGCGCTTAACTTGACGGGTGGTTTTAACTTCTTGGATCTTGGGTTGTGTCAAATATTCTTTACGACTCATATTGTTCTTCTCCTTCTCAGCCAACATGGGATCGACGATTTCAACTCTGCCAAAACGGCGGGCGGTAGGAGCAAAATGAGGTGAGGGCAAGCGATGATTCTTGTTCAAAACAACACCAGCAAACTTTCGATTAGGATGGAATGGATCGTAGTAAAAGCGAACGTAACCAGGCTCAAGAGCAAAAATAGTATGATCCTTTCCAAGACCAGCGTTTTCTCCTGGGTAGATGACTGTTCCTCTCTGTCTGTAAATGATTTCGCCAACTTTAACTGCCTGACCATCAGACATCTTAGATCCCAATCGTCGACCGCGTGAATCCTTGTTACTGGTCTTTGAACCAGCAGCTCTCTTTGTGGCATTACGAATCGTAGTAAGAACTGGAGCAGAAGGGGTGACTGCATCTGTACTAGGAGCAGTAGGACGACGCAGCAAACTTGAATTACCAAGTTGCAGGGTAGGCCTAAATACCTCCTTTCGCAAGAGGCTTAAAGATGGTAGTCTTGACATGATGCCGGGTTAGAGTAGAGATGATCTAGTTCAAGGGCGGTATTGAAAATTTCAAACTGAAAAACACCATGAAATCTCCAATCATCACCTTGGGAAAATGACAAGAGTGCTGATATTAGGGTTTGGTTCAACACAGGGTAACAGGTCATGTGATTTTACTTTTGCCAACGACCAATTCATGTATGTAAACTACTTGATTTTTACATGGCTTTAATGATAACAATTATTTTATATAAATAGTATAATTAACGGTTCCAAGACTTGCAATCATTTAAAAGAGTAGAGATCAATGATTCTGGAAAGAACAGCATTTAAAGGTAAAACATACAATTGGGCGTCTGGTGTAGTTGGTTATCACACTCGCTTAGCATGTGAGAGGTCCCCGGTTCAATTCCGGTGTCGTCCATTTTTTTCTTGTTCAAGATCTGGAGATCAACTGGACTTCAAATGTTTCGTTTCTTTTCACTATCCTATAGCTAGATCTTGGAACCTGCAGTTGGTGGGTTCACAAACTCGATTGACTTTTTGACTATTTCAGATTAACATATAGCACCACAATGGGCCTAGGTGTAAGTATATAAATCATGTTATACGTTAATTGGTCTTTCCACGAACTTGTAATGCTCTTGGGACTCAACCGCGATTCTAGCATTCGTTCAAAGCAGATAGGTCTAAAGGTGGAGCTGTGTACTAGCCATGCAGTACATGACAAATTCTTTAATCTGGTTTCAAGAAGGAAAGGCAGGACCAATTTAGTTTGCATAGGCTCACAGTGCATAGATAGGCATATTAAACGCTATATGGCACATAATATTTTGTGTTTCCCTGAGCTCACCTCAATTGAATTCAGATATATAATGGATCTTAACGCATCCTGTTTCTCTCATGATTTTCCACCGCAAAAATGAGTTCAGAATCTCCTGCCAACAGCATTGAATTGACAACAAATAGTCTTACTGTCCTGGGGCTTACCGACTCCGCTACATCTACTCCACCCCCTTCCACGCCACATACATTCCTAGATCCATCTGAATCAACCGAATGGCAGATTACATTAAAAAATGTTATCCCTAGCGTGGTGGCAATTCGATTTTGCCGGCCGTACAAGTTCGATATGGAACACCAAACATCAGGGGAAGCAACAGGGTTCATTGTGGATGCTGAGAGAGGATTAATTATGTCCAATCGCCATGTAATTGGCACTGGACCTTTCTTGGGCTTCGCCGTATTTTCTAACCATGAAGAATGTGAAGTCACTCCCATTTATAGGGATCCAGAACATGACTTTGGATTTCTGCGGTTTGATCCCTCTCAAATCAAGTACATTCAATTGAAAGCTCTTGATCTGTGCCCTGATCTCGCAAAGATTGGAACACAGATCCGAGTAGTGGGAAATGATGCAGGCCAAAAGCTTAGCATTCTTTCAGGATTTATCAGCCGGGTTGACCGAAATGTTCCTGTCATGCCTATTGACACATACATGGACTCAAACACTGAGTATATTCAAGCTTCAACTAGTGCAACAGGTGGCTCTAGCGGTTCCCCAGTGATAAATATCAATGGAAAAGTGATTGCTTTGGCATCGAGTGGATTGGGTACGTCTACTAATTATTTCCTTCCCTTACATCGCCCACACCGGGCCTTACAATGCATTCAAAATAAAATTCCTATAACGAGAGGTACTATCCAAACTATTTGGCAGTTAACTCCTTTCGAAAAATGCCGCCGAGCTGGATTATCGGCGAATACCGAAAAGATAGCAAGAAAAGCCTTTCCGAATGCCAATGGAATGCTTGTTGCAGAACTGATTCTACCAGAAGGACCAAGCGCTGGGCAATTAAAAATTTCTGACGTTCTTATTTCCATCAATGGGGAGTTAATATCGTCTTTTCTTCGGGTCGACGAAATTCTTGATGAGTCTGTTGGAAAACAGATTACTTTGGTTGTGGATCGTGAAGGTAGAGAGGTTTCCATGAACCTCACAGTGGGAGACTTACATGCTATCACTCCTTCCCGATTTGTTGATATTAATGGTGCTATCTTCCATGATGTCGGCTATATGGCTGCCTCTGGACACTCTCGTGCTGCCAAAGGTGTTCTTATTTGCGAGGCAGCTGCTACCATCACTGCTCCTATCTTTTATGTATTGACTGAGGTCAATAAGATACCAGTGCCTGATCTTGATACTTTCATTGATATCATGAGAAAAACTCCAAACGGGGTTCGAATTGTTGCTAAAGCAGCTGGCATGGCTCTTAATAAATCAGCTTATGTTTACTTTTTCACCCTTTACAACTCGTGGGAAAGCAGAATCAAAGTTCTAACCCGCAATGATGAGACCGGAGTTTGGGATGTCGAAGAATTTCCCCAGATTCCTGAGTCTGAGCCCCCAAAGATTCAATCTGCCACATTCCCAGCCACAGATTTTACTAGCCCTCTAATCGACAGGATTACCCATTCATTTACGCGTCTTTACATTTGCGGTAAAGCCAATGAATCATCTGTGTATTTTCTTGAGAAGTCTGCCTTTGTTATTGATGCTGAGCGAGGCTTAGTCTTGGTCCCAGGTTCGCAATTCATCAATGACTTTTCCATGATTTACCTCAGTTTTGCTGACTCTGTATTCATTCAAGGGAAGTTGGTGTTTATTCATCCAAACTATAATGTTGCCATTGTTTCTTACGATTCGAAGCTTCTTGATATTCCTATTGTTCCCATCAAGCTAGGAACTACTCCGTTAAAGAACGATGATGAATTGACTTACATCGGATTCACATTTTCTCGCCAACTTTTCTCACGCATTGTACGGGTTTCGTACAAAACGATGAGTCAAGTCAAAGAGAGTTTAGTTTTTGAATCACAAAATTTGGGGTTGGCTGGAGTCTTTGCTGATTCTACAGGAGCTGTTCGTGCTATTCAGGGAGAGGACATAGGCTCGTTTGACGTTGCAAATATTCTCGACATGATGAATGCATTGAAAAACAATACACTAGCGAATGCACGGTATTTGCCTATAGAAATTGTCCAGACAGAGATTGCGTTAGCACGCAAAGTTGATATGCCTGAAGGTAAGTGGAAGCATGATATGTTCAAAATTTGATCTAACTGTGGATAGAATGGGTCACTAAATTGTGCCAATCTAATAGCATCCCTAGAGTGTTCTACTCTATTTTGCTCGTTTCAACCGAGCTTGCAGGATTGAAAGAAGACGACATTATTCTAACAATCAATGACAAGTTTGTGACGGGATGCAAAGACTTGTTCAGATTATTTGATGAAGAAAGTGTTGAGATAACATTTTGCCGAGAAGGTAAAATTCTTACGAATACAGTCAATACTATTCCAATCAGTGATAGCGAGCCGAGTGACAGAGTAAGTTGGTGTGGAGCTATGTTTGAGGAACCACCATCACATATCAGACGAGTTCTTTCCAAGCTACCATCCAAAATCTTTATTTCAAGAATCTTGCGTGGGTCATCAGCTGAGTTTTACGGGATCAACCCCTCATACTTCATCACTGAAGTCAACGGCCAAGAAGTTAAGACACTGGATGACTTTTGCAAAACGATTAAAAGTATTCCGGACAAAACATGGGTAAAGCTTGTCTGTACAAATGCGACCAATTTCATTCCCTGCACTTTTACTATCAAGACCCATTATCAGTACTTTCCTACCTATCGAATTAAAAGGGAAGTTTCAACCAGAGAATGGTCGAAATGTCCTCTTTAGTTCCAAGTTTTGCTTCTTCCTATAAAATCCTGCTTCTTTTAACATTACCATTATACTGAATCATATTAAAACTATGCCATCATATATATATATAAATCAATATAATCAATAAATAGCCTACAGTACATGCTTGCATAATGAACTCTGAAGTATCAACCATACAGTTAGCGCACATAATGAAAAATGAAACAAGAAGATTGCGCTGCTACTTCAAATAGTCTTGAAGCAAAAGAATTAAATTGTAAAAGAAAGTATTGAATTAAATATCAATTTCATTTAGAGATGGGTTTTATCGAGATGCTGAAGTATTAGTTTAGCAGACTGTCATTCAGCAGAAACCATGATAGCACACCACTCTTACCACACTCATATTCTTCAGAAGCTCAAATTTGACAGAGGAAGTTACATTTAATGTAAATTAATAATGGAGATTCTCAATTAACGAACTTCCTTTTTCTCCTTACTTGGCTGCTCATGTTTTTGTAACATCCAGCCAGCATCTTGAGATCAGTTACCCTGTGTTTTTTGAGTGGGTGGTCTCCACATCACGAAATATTTTTCACCACAGTTCCCAATAGTCTACTGCATCTAGGAGCTATCTCGATACGTAGGATCTCCATCATGGTAAGGCCTTGGATTGCGGTTTTCTTCTTGCCAAATACTAACTGCACAGCTTCCACTTTCTTTACTCAATGCAGCTACAGGCCAGCCCATGCTGGTCGAGCTCAAGTCAGGTGAAACTCTGAATGGGCACCTTGTCAACTGTGATACCTGGATGAACCTCACTCTTAAAGAGGTCATTCAGACCAGTCCAGACGGTGAGACGTTTGTCAAAGTACCAGAGTACTATGTGCGGGGAAATTTGATCAAGTATCTGAGAGTTCCCGATGAGCTCATCGCCGAAATCAAGGAGCAGAATCAGCAACGTCAACAAGAGAACAGGAACTATAGAAATAACAACAACAATAATAACCAGGGAGGTCACTACAGAGGTGGCCGTGGCGGTAACAGGGGTGGCCGAGGAGGAAACTCACGAGGCGGATACAGACAGCACAATAATCAGAACAACAGCTTTGATCAAAATGCACAGAACCAAGGAAATAACAATCGAGGATCGCGATACTAGCACCCTGATTATAGGAGGACGACTCATCATGACTTGACGCTATGCACAACCACGATACATTGCACAGACATACACATACACTATTTATTTATTTCTATTCCATTGCCTTGTAGTAAAAAAAATGTCCTTGTTTTGTTTCTTCGTTTTTTGTCCCTGGTTATCTTTAATCCGCCTTGATCGCACCGTAAATCTTCATCACAAACAAATAGGAAGCGAGGAAGCCAATTGTTCCAGTGATTAAACCATAAACAAATGTCGCCATGATAGAGTATCCAAAGAACGTCAGCATTGGAACAAAGCCCTCAATTTCAAGAGTTGTAAAGTAGTAAAAGATGGAGTATAGCAGAATCCACCAGGCAGAACCAGTGCCAACAAAGAAAGATCGCCACCACCAGCGGTAGTCCTCAGTGTTAAGTTGGAAATAAGTGATCACAATCGACATCTCCATAACTGTGAGTTGCAGCACGAAAAATACCAGTGCTAGAAAACCGTACATGTAATAGTAAGTAGACTTGGTCTGCCACACGCTGTTGTAAACAAACCTCAGCTCGACAAGAATGACCAGGAATGGCAGCAGACCTCCTAGTAGGACAGAAGGAACTAGTCCCTTATATTTGCGCTGATTGGGGATCTGGCGGGGAATAGCTGAAATGCGTGTCGGCAAAGCAGTAGCACTGATTTTGTTTCCAAAATAAGAACCAGCAAGCACTAGTGGGCATGAAATGAAAAACCAGATACACATTAGAGCCACTAGAGTGCCAAATGGAATGGCAGACGAAGATGCTTCATACCATACAAAAAAGTTGAGAGCAAGCACAACACTCATTAGGACACCAGGTGCGACCAATGCTGTGATGATAGCAGTCTGGCCCCATGCTTCACCACCAAGATTCTTGTTGATTCGAGATGCAACATAGCCAGAAAAGATTCCAGCAAATGCAAACAAGAACAGGGCATAGCTGAGGAAGCCACCACGGAAAGAAGGGTTAAGCACACCCAAACAAGCAAAGCCAACAACAGTAGCAGCCATGACCAAAAATTGAACTCCAGATCCTACTAGTGATGCAAATAAGACAGGTGAGGTGGGAGCTCTAAACACGTCCGCATAAACCAACTTCCAACCAGAAATCTCAACCATCATATCCTTGTCGAGTTCCTCACCACCATCCATATTTTGCAGCTGCACGTATTGCTGATTGTAAGTTTGAATATCACGGGTCAAAGTTCGAATCAAGATGACACCAACGAGGATAGCAAGGAAAGAGGCAATCACCAACGAATTGATCAACGAAAACCAGTGCACTCTGACAGAATCGTCAGGGTTTGACAGATACATATTCCACCTGGACTCCCAAGAAATCGTCTGGTCTTCTCTCCAGTAAACAGAGTATGTGAAAGGAATAATATCCGTATCCTTTTTGGGGTCAACCGTAAATTCATCAAACTTGTCTGAGGTACCTGGGCATTTGTGTTCGCCAGCCGCAACCGACTTCGGGTAAACTTCGAAGGCCACAATAACATTACGACTTGGGTCTTTTGAGGCCTTGCGATATCGAATGAGAATAGTGACATGATTGTTCAGATGGGCCACCCCAGTTTTTTCATCAACGTATCCGAGTGGGAATCCTGCCGCGTAGTATCGTTTCTTATTGACCACAGACACAAACGCAGTTGCACCTGGCAGATTGTCGACAATCCACTCTACATTGTACTTTGATCGGATCAGTTCGTCGGCTCTTATTAAAGCTGACTTGTCGACCGTCACTTGGCACAGATCCGCACATTTTGTATCTTTTTTCATCACCAGCTCGTAATTCGATTCTCTGATTCGGTCTCCACGCAAAACCTCACCCAAGTTCAGCGAAACACTGCTCTTATCCCTTAATGGTTCGCATACAAAAGGCAGCTGAAAATATGAGTATGGTAGTGGGGAGTGATTTGATGAGACCTTGTTGACATATAATGGAACCTTCTCATTCTCTGCATATGTTTTTATCGACCAGCCTGGAATATAGAATGCCTCAGCAGTGGCTGCAGCCAATGCCAATAGTAAAATTGACTTGGCCATGCTTCTGATGTGATAATAGATTGCCTTCAAGGCTTTTGGTTGTGTCTGTAAGTGGAAGGGGCGAGCTTCAGCGGGGAATAATATGATCAAGAAAAAATAAAACTAGAATATCAATCGCAAGAAAATCAAAATCAGAGCGTGATTGCACTCCTTTACGAAGTGAGAAACGATGCAATTCCAAGGGAAGACTTGGCAAAAGGAGGTTAAGAATGTGCCAGGAGAAGAAGGAAGAGTGTAAACTGGTCGTTCTGATCGATAAACTTATGTCATCACCAAAACCCGATTACGTAACGCTGTTCTATAACATAACAGAATGGTTGATCTGGATGGTTGATCCAAGTGTTACAAACCTTTTGGAAACTGCTTTTATTTGATTTATTTATTATTCAATATATTTATTTATTTTGTTGAGCTTTGATGAAGTAGAGACATTGAACTTGCTATGGACTGTGGAGCTCGAGACTTGACTATTGATTTCTTTCGGCGCACAATTTGGCATTACCTGGATCAAGATGCATTGGAGACAGCTGCATTTACCGTTGAGCGGCTGTTTGCCGTGAGCCCTGGCGATGCTGAGTCAAGACATTTGGCTGGGCTCGTTTACTATCGAATGGGCCGATTCCAAACAGCCATGAGCTTTACTTATAATACTTATGATCTGGGGTGCTTGTATATCTATGCAAAGTCATGTTACAAGTTGAAAGAGTACATACTGGGAATAGCGGCTCTGGAGAGTGGGCATGCGCTACTCAAGTATGTGAGTTACAGGGACCACGACGACGGATCGGAGAGATTCAAAAGAATGGTTTTGCCTACAACCTCCATGGTTTGCGTTCTCCTGGCTCACATGTATAAAGCGACAGGGATGGACAAGAAGGCTATTCTACATTATGCAATGGGTGTAAGGCTAGACCCTTTTTGCTGGGAAGCAACTGAAAGCTTATGTCAAATGGGGGTCAACATCAAAATACCAACCCTTTATGCCCATATTTCTGCACGAGTCTTTCCTGGTCATGAAACTCAGCAAAGTGGAATTGTGGGTGGATCTTT
This sequence comes from Geotrichum histeridarum, assembly GCA_030566085.1. Taxonomy (NCBI): domain Eukaryota; kingdom Fungi; phylum Ascomycota; class Dipodascomycetes; order Dipodascales; family Dipodascaceae; genus Geotrichum; species Geotrichum histeridarum. The sequence goes on from JAJMHO010000077.1 coordinate 96,968, forward strand.
TGCAAATCATTTGAGTTCAAAGTGGAGCACAGATAACTCTGCTTCAATCTTTTCTCAAACAGGACTATCAGAAACTCATTTTCAATCAAATAATGGGTTACAAACGTCACAAACCACAAGGGGATCTAGCTTTCCGGCACCCTCACCATCAACATGGAAGAGTGGGCTTGACACTCCTTCACAAGGCCGACCTGATCCAATCAAAAATTCATGGGAGCTCAGATCATCTGCAGAACCTTTTACAACCTTGCGACGAAGTTCTAGGTTGGCAGCTGCGGCTTCTTCCAACAGCCCAGCAGAAACCCCAGCTCGGTTCACCCCCAACACAGGATTAAAACGAAGTGATGATACTCAAAAACAGTCCCCTTTCAAAAAAGTGCAGAGATTGACTTCTGATACCGATAATGCCCTTAGAAGTTTGACAGACTTGTATATGACTCTGACTTTAGCTTGTTTGCAATTTTACAAGTTTCAGTGTAATGATGCACTCAACACTCTAGCTGCCCTGCCGCTGGATCATGCCAACACACCTTGGGTGCTGGCTAAGCAGGCAAGACTGTACTTTGAGAAAGTGCAATATGCGCAGTCACTGGAGTGTTTCGAAAAGCTGCATCAAGCAGATCGATACCGAATCCAAGATATGGAGTACTACTCAACGCTTCTGTGGCATCTGCACCGGGAAGTTGATCTGACATTTCTTGCATGTGATCTCATTGCAATCGATAGGCATGCACCGCAAGCTTGGTGCGCGGTAGGCAATGCGCTATCATTGACCAAGGATACTGATAATGCACTCAAGTGTTTTCAGCGCGCTGTATTGCTTGATCCAAATATGACATACGCTTTCACTTTGCAGGCCCATGAGCAAGTAGCGTCTGATGCTTATGATCAAGCTTTAGATTGTTACAGGTTGGCTTTGAGGGTCGACAAACGGCATTACAACGCTTGGTACGGTATTGGCATGGTGTTTCTGCGCCTTGGTGAAAATACCATGGCAGAGCTCCATTTCAGAAAAGCTATCAGCATCAACCCCGAGAATGTAGTGCTCTTGTGCTGCATTGGAATGGTACTTGAAAAGATGAACAGACACGACGAGTCCTTGGTTCAGTACTCGCGGGCTATCCAGTACCAGTCTTCATCAGCACTCTCACTTTATAAACGAGCCAGGCTGCTGGTAAAGATGGGTCAGTACCGATCTGCTCTAGATGATCTCGGCAAGCTTGTGGCTCTGGCTCCAGACGAAGCATCTGTCCATTTTTTGCTTGGCCAAATCTACAAAATAATGCACAATCGTGTGGCTGCAGTCCGCGAGTTTACGATTGCACTGAACTTGGATCCAAAGGGATCCCATTTGATTAAAGAGGCCCTTGAAGGACTGGAAGGACATACAGGGAACAATCGCGGCCTCGGCTTATCAAACAACACAGGCTTACAGCCGATGACAGTACATTAGTTCAGTGAATAGGACAAAAAATCAAGTATTACCTAGAGACAAATGAATTACACAGACCAATAAGACTAATGAAAAGAAAACAAAAAAAAATGACAAAAAAATATCCAGATAATAAATAAGTGTGAAGGTATGAAAGGGTTAAAAATATTGAGTTCATGATGTCCAAGGGTTATCGATAATATGATAATGTGTACCTGCAGACTAGTGTCCTAGTCCCGGTGATGACGACACTGGAATTGGACTAAAGTAATCTAGCTGCTGTCCCCCTTTTGTCGACTTGTTAACTGATGCTGCTGTGTTGCTAGACCCTGTTCCTGATGACCGTATGGATGACGAGGTTGTTGGGGAGTCTGGTGTTGATGGTTCATTGTCACCTCCAAACCCAAATCCATTCAGCCATGTTCCATTTCCTTGCCGGGGATTGCCATAGACATCGGTAGAACCCTTACTAGCGGCTATAAATTGATTCCGAACCTGCTCTTCCTTTGCTCGGGCTTCTGCCTGCAACTCCTGCGCCTTGCTCAGAGGAATAGTGGGTGTAGCGCAGGACGAGACAATGGGCACAGAGTCGTCTCGATCGATTGTGGCCTTCATCAAAGCTGCCATCCACGCTCGCATTTCTTCGCGCGTCTCGACAGCAAAATAGTGAACTTTGGGGATGGTGAATGTGACGCCCTTACGGCTACCTGGTGATGGAGGCACAACCTTGAAACAATGGCGGCCAGCACCAACGCTTGCGGCGTACAGAGCGACAAACTTGTCATCGCTATCTCCCACAGGGACCACACGGTGTGACGTAATATCAATCAGTCCACGCTCCCTAGTGTCAGAGAATGAAGTAAAGTAAGAAAGCCTAGTACCATGCAAGCAGAAAAATCGAGTTTTCCACGTGCCAACTGCCACGGATCCACGCTTCGACATCCATCCAGCAAAATCGGCAGTTTTTGAAGCTTCAGCAGGACTAACAGAGTTGATGCCTTCCTGAAAAGCAGACGTCTTCTGCTTGGACGAAGCAAAGGTCTTGCTGCGAATGTTGGTTTGGGAGGAAGTGGTTCTAAGAGCAGGTTTCTTTTTACTGCCATCTGTAGCAGCGCGCTTTGGTGCATCTTCAGGATCAGGAGTTGCCGTTTTCATGATCGGGTCGGTGCCAATCCGCTTTTCCTTGGACTCATCGCCTACTTCGGCCTCTTTTCTCGAGCGGGGAGACTCAGGAGGATCAACCATATCCTTCTTCAGCAAGGGCAAAGGTTTCACCAACGCTGCAATAACGCTGGATCTTCTTCGATCCTTCATCTCCTTGACCGGAGGTGCGTAATCCTCATCGACTTCCTCGAAAGCGTCTGGAATGTATCCATTGGTATAAGGAGCAAGCACTTTGTAGTCAATTCCCAAGCTCGAGGTAGAGTGAGCATGCTTTGGTGTCATGTATATACCGCCCTCTTGTTGCCCAAGAACAGTGTCATAGCTCGTTTCACGAGAATGTGTATTGTGGCGCAAACGAGTATCTTCGACATAAGATGATTTACGACTTTGGCCTGGATTGCTGCCATTCGAAAAAGATTGAGAGTGACGGGCACGGATAGGGAAGGGCTGGGGAGGAATAGGTACATCTGGAGAGGGGTGATTGTCAATATAGTACTGGTCAGTAGTGCTAATTGTAGAGGATCGGAACCGCCCGCCCATCTGAGCTTGAGGAGTTCGTATAGTTCGCTCATCGCTGTAGCTAGAATGAGTGTGATGTTCAAGCTCTTGCTGCTGCTTTAGCGTGGCAGGATGAACCCAGTTGGGATCAAACGATGAGTCCCTTGTATGAGCATTAGGCTCATGGGATGCAGTTTTGATGCTGGGGTTTTTGGGAGATTGTGAATATGATGGCAGTTGATTGCCTGCGGAGGTATCTTTTGTAGCGCGGAGAACTGACTGTCGTCTGAAAGTTGGTGGGGCCATGAGGGTGTTTGAGGCATGTGACGATTCTGTGGATAGAGATGTATTGATCTTTGGGGGTAGATGAGAGTCATGAGAGGGCTGAGAAGAAGTATGCGACATGGGGTGGGGAAAGTTGGTAGCGTTTCTGACTATTTGATTCAAGTGTTTAATGTCTTTAGAAATCTCGAATCTAGTGCCAAAGGAAGAAATGTCGATTTCTTTGAGGTATGCGAGGTCTAGCTCAAGAAGAATAGCGCCGGTAATTTTATGGCGGGAAAAACAGTCACAAACCGCCGGCTCGTAGCCGCGAGACTGAAAATACTCCTGCACCATTTGCGGAGTCCAGGAGTAGATTTCATGTTTTGGCGATGAGCTGAGTGAACTGGGCAAAGGAGATGAATGACCTGTGCCAAAAGACGGGTTGGAGCTGTTGAATTCTGAAATCGCCTCATCAATATCTGTCAGAGTATCGTTGACCGAGTCGTTTTGGAATAGTTTTGTTGATGAATGTCGTTTTGCTTGAGTACTGACTGGACTTTGAGTGGCCTTGGTACTTGCATGTGACTGAGATTTTGCACTAGTGGCATTTGGAGATTTGAGAGGAGCTGGAGTTGGAAGGACGAGATTAGTGGTAAACACACGAGGGAATAGACCAGCTTTCTTGGAGGAGAGGTTGCGACCCTAGCAAGTTAGAGAGTGTTTGCGACAAGGAACAAGTAAAAAGAATGACTTACAATATACCAACCATCTCCAAAGCCTTTGTCGTTTTCCAAGACTAGGACATGATCACCTTTGCGTAACGAGATTTCGTCTTCAGACCTGCCCTTAAAGTCGTGGACAGCGACAAGATATTCTGGTTCGGTTTGACTGTTCATGGTGTGGTGGTTTATAGACTGGTTGTGGTTTGTGGGCTCATACCTGTTGTCTTGATAAATATGGCTGGAGGGTTGATGATATGCCTCTGGCATGGTTGCAAGAAGATCTGGTGGCTATGCCGCTAGAAAACAGTATTGCAGAGGTGTTGAAACAAAAAGCGAGAGTGCAAATCTTGGTGGAGGAGAAGTTGCTAGGTATGAAACGGTGAAAGATGAACTGGTGCGACAACAAAACGCAAAACCAAAAAAATAAAAAATTAAACAAAACGTAAATAAAAATTGCAAAAAAAAAAAAAGGGAACCAAAAGTCAAAGCAAACACTAAAGTGCACTCCTAAATGCGGCAACAACAACCAGTGGCAAGGTTTAGTCCCTAGATTTATAGGAAAGCTGTTACTACTGGAAGAAGAAGGTTGTTGAAGGTGGTCAGATGGAGGGGAAGATTAGAACAAAGTCGATCGAGATCGATGGCGGGTAAGTTGCTTTAGAGCTCTATAAACTTGCTGAAGGCTTTTGCTTGTAGTCGTATTGAAGGCTTGCGATCTTGCGTTAATATTTGATAAGAAAGATGAACTTGCTAGACAGGCCTGCTGATAGTACCAGGGTCGTTGATGATGTTGTAGAGAAGAAGAAGAAGAAGAAAAGAGTAAAAGATTGAGTCAAATTAATGAGTAAAAGGGTGTGGTGACAGACCTTTTGTTGGACCCTATAGAATAATACCAAGGTAGGATCTCAACAGCTGGACCAGGATCTTTTTTAGTGTGGACCCAATATATATGACCAATAACTGTTAATACTATACGAGTAAGAACAATTGAAGAGAACACCAACAGCCAAATTTGAGACAAGCTCTGTATATACTGGGCCAAAAGGAAAAAGAAACAAAAAAAAAAAAGCAATTGTTACAAGATGTATGTGGTGATGGAAACAAAAAGAAAAAAAATAAAAAAATTTTAAAAGTCCCAGCACAATAAAAAAATTATAATAGAAAAAA
>JAJMHO010000078.1:0-72627 GCA_030566085.1 Geotrichum histeridarum
TTTTTTTTTTTTTTTGAAACCTCCAAACCTTCAATACTACACAACCACCAAACACCAGGACTACCACCGACAGGGCTCTTTATACCCCTTCTAAACCGACTTTTGTTACTATCTACACGGTTACTATTATTTCCCTGCTTATTTTTACACGGTTGAGAAGTAATTTATATTCGACTTTGTTGCGTTCGCCTCTTTTAACACGAACGCTTGCACCTGGGAACGAAACCAACCCACCAAACCCTCAACCGCAACAACGATCCAAACAACAGCCCTCCTGCACACCACAACCCGGGCCACCCTCTTCTTTTGATTTGTATACACCATTTGGTTCGACTCTCACGCCTCTCTGGTGTGTGAAACCCTGATATGAACAAGGTACAATTGCACCCGCTTTTTTTTTTTTGATATCCTTTAGAACTCTCTAGTAAAGAAAGAACAAAACAAACAAGAAAACAAAAAAGCTAACAGGACAGCCCATACAGGTACACGATGCCACCACCCTCTTCAAACCACTTTCCGGTCTCGCCGCCGTCGTACCATGACCGAGACCGCGACGCGGCCCGCCGCTCAGGCGAACGACTCAAGGAACGCGAGATTAGGGAACGCGAAGCAGCTGCCGCAGACTACAAGCGCCGCCAAAACATGGGCGACTACGTAAGTTTTTTATTTTTATTTTGTGTTTTATGATTGTTGGAGCTAACAAGATATAGCGCCGGGATCCTTATCAGTATAGCGCCCGCCGAGATTATCCCTACAGCTCGCGCGACGTGAGAGATAGAGACTCAAGAGACTACTACGCACGCCCACCGCCACCAGGCCCTCCCCAACCACCTTCACGCCAGTCCTCGTATCCGGACTCGCCTGCTTCACATCGGTACGGCGACAGACCGTACCCGCCGCCTCCGCCGCCACAGGGCTCAGAGCGGAGCAGGCACAGCTCGTCCTCGTCACATGAGTACCCGCTCTACGGCGGCCCGCCTACAGCTGGCGGCAGCAGTGGCAGTGGGTCTAGCTCGGCGGCAGGTCAGCAGGGTGCAACATACTGGCAGCGCCCGCCGCCACGCGCCCCGCAGCGGTCTGTGTCGACAGGCTCTGGGTTTGAAGATAGAGACGGTCCCCAACAGCAGCCACAGTTCAAGCCAGCGAGCAGTGCTACTCAGTCACCGGCCCCGAGTACAGCAACGAGCCCGACAGCGGTCGAGCGGCCCCAGTCAAGCGACTCAGGCAGCTATTTTGACAAGTACGACATGCGCGAACGAGACTATGAAAGCGGCAGTAGCAGGCAGCGCTCTGCAGCGGCCGATGACCGCCGGAAATGGGATCCAAAAGCCCCAGCTCCGCCGCTAGAAGGGTATGCAGGGAGTCGGCCGTGGAGCGAGCGGCACTGGGACGACAGAGATAGGGATAGAGAACGGGATCTGCGCGATCTGAGGGATAAGCGAGACAGGGACCGAGACAGAGACAGAGACAGGGATCGAGGCCGCGACCGTGAACGGGACAGAGATCGTGAAAGAGACCGTGACAGAGACAGGGACAGGGAAAGAGACCGCGACAGACCGCAGTGGGACCGGGACCCCCGCGACTGGGACCGCTGGGGTGGCAGCAGCCGTGACATGTACAAAGACAAACGCTACGACCCTTACTTCAACCGCCCCGGCGGTGACAAGGGCAGCAGCACTGCCGCCACCGACTTTGACCCACCACCCCGACGCCGCGAGTACTCTGGCCCTGCCTCCGCTTCAGCACTAGCAGGGGGCGAGCGCGGGTATAGAACGTCCTTTGGGCGCGACGAGTACGAGCCCCCGGTGCGAGCGGTCACGATGCCCGAGAGTTTGCATCCCAAGGGCAGCAGTTACTACTCAGATGCTGCAGATATCAAAGCAGGGGGGCGAGAGCCGTCGCCGGCACATTCGAACGCAAGCGAACGGAGCTCATCTTCAAAGCTGCGGGACTCAGTTCCGCCGCCGACAGGACCGAGTGGGCCCATTAAACGGCGTGAAGGGGGGCTCGACTTGTTTCCGCACATGGTTGGTAGTGGTGATGTGGCTTCAGAGGCAGTTAAAGGCCAAGCAGGTGTAAGAGCGTCGCCGCCGTTTATACCGAAACGGGCACCTGGAATTTCTTTTGCGAAGGAGCTGAAGAGGAGTGTGTCGTTGCCAGAACAGAGCAAGGTTGGGAAGCCAGCTTCTGCTTCTGCTTCTAGTGCTACCGCTACCGCTACTGCTTTGAGTGCGCCAGTTACTAGTATTAGTGAGGAGCCGAGGAAACTGACTGATATTCCTGAGCCGGTAGTGTCTGAATCTGTCATGAGACCTAGGGTTGAGCTCAAGTCAGAGCCCAAGATTGAGCTGAAGCTTGAACGCAAGCCTGAAGCTAAATCTGATGCAAAGAGTGAGTCAAAGTCTGAGTCTACTCCTGTCCTAGAGCCAGCTTCTGAGAAGGCAGTAAATGAATCAACTGAGATCAAGCTGCCTGAACCTGCCACAAAAACAGCGTCTCCTGTTGCTGTTGAGGCACCTGAGTCTAAGGAACCTGTTGACGATGAGCCTATGCCAGAAGTTGAGCAACCTAAACCAGTCGAAGCCAAGAAGGATGTTGAGCTTGTTAAAGTTGAAGCACCTGAAAAGGCAGTCTCGAAGGCAGAGCCTACCAAAGATGAACCTGTCCCTGAACTCGCCAAAGCACCTGAACCAGAAACGATGAAATCCAAATCGCCTGTGCCTTCGCCAATGGATATCGACGTTGAGGCCAAACCAAGCCCAGTTGAAACGCCTGAACCTAAATCAGAAAACGTGCACCTCAAACAGCCAAAGGCTGAAGTGTCGTTATCGCCTGAGCCTAAATCACGTTTGGACCAACCGCCAGAGAGCTCGCCGTACGAACCTGTCTTGGAGTCGAGAGATGAGGGACACCACGAGTCGGCTGATCTGGATGATGCGTATGAACCGGAAGAGCCGTCGCCCAGGGCTGTCAAACGAACTAGTCCTGAGACTGTGACAGCACAGGTGGATTCAAAACCAGATGTCGAAATGACGGATGTGCCTCACAAGTCTTTGGTTGAAGAGCCAGTGGAGCTCAAGACTGAGCCTGATTTGCCTGCTACTGTTATTAAAACTGAAGACGAGCCGCTTGTTATGTTTCCCCTCAACCGTCTCGAACAAGAATTGTACGATCTTGAGCAGCTCTCGAAAGCAGAGGTGCATAAAGATATGAAGTACTTTTCGTCTGAGCCTGTCAAGTCGCTTTCAGAGTACCCTTTCTACAAACGCAACAAAGCATTCAACGATATTAAGGTGCATGGTGTTTTGATTGACCGGATTTCAGAGCACCGCAAGGGGCTTCACAACGATGCGATTGTGTACCGCCAACGGTTCAACGACATGAAGTCAATCTGGCTTCGGTACTGCGACTATATGGAAGAGCAGCAAGGGTCGAACGCCATTACGCAGACGCCCAGTATTGTGCAAACCCCTCAAGTCACAGAAGACCCCGGCCCTACGTCTGGAGGGCGACGTAGCCGAACTCATGGTGACTCTGTGCGGAGCGAAGCCGAGTTTTTGGAAATCCTGGCCAACTTTGAGCGTGAAACGGCTCGTGATCCCTCGGAGCGCGCCAAGCTCACATCGGCGCACGTTCCGGACTTGATATTTGACCCAGTCAAAAGAGATGAGCTGAGGTACCAAGACGCAAACAACTTTGTGGAAGACAAGTCCCTGCCTTACCAGCGACTGTTTACGGACAACTTTGATAACTTTACAGCGGAGGAGCATGAGGCCTTTTGTGATGCGTATGTCGTCTCGCCAAAACAGTTTGGTAAAATTGCAAAGGCGATTGGTACTGGCCGCACGTTCCATGACTGTGTAATGCACTATTATCTGACCAAGAAACAGGTTGACTACAAGGCTATTCTCCTCAACCGCAATAAGCGTTCATCTCGAAAAGGCCGCAAGAAGGTGCCAAAAGATCGGGTTCGACAACAGTCGGAGGGCGTTGCTGGCAGTCCTACTTTGCAAGAAGAGGCTTTGAAATCCGCGGTCCAATCTCCCGCTGCGGTGTCTGATCTTGAGTCTGCTGCTCCTACTCCAAGCGAGGAAGTCAAAGAAGAACTTGATCGCAAGCGGCCGATTGCAGAGTTGGAAGATCCGAACAAACGGGCCAAGAAAACTCGGTTGGTGCCTGTGGCCACTCCTCGTGGTGACGAGTCTGTCGATGCTTCTAGTGACACTGTCGTCAGTCCTACCTTGCCTGAGAAAGTCAGTCAGCCCGCTGCTCTTCCAGCCCAGGCCAAAGAGCGCGCAGTCAGTTACTGGAGCGTGCAAGAAACCAACTTGCTCCAACAGTTGCTCCTATGTTACGGCACAGACTGGGAAAAGGTCGCAAAGCACTTCAAGTCCAAAAGCGTGGTCATGGTCAAAAACTTTTACACAAAGCAAGCGGCCAAAAAGGGGTGGGCCAAACTGGCCGCCGATGCCGACGAGCGTATTCGCCAGGGTTTGCCTGTCCCCCTTCCGCCGGCGTTCCCTGACGATGTGGAAGCCCGCAAACGCAATGTGGTAGGCCCCAGACCTGGTGACGAGAAACCGATTGCGCCTGTGCCTGTGAAGGAGCGCCCGCTGGCGGTTCAGCCAGGTCCTGCCTCGGCAGAAGCTGCACTCATGAATGCGCTGGACAAGAAGCTAGGCACGCAGTACTACCAGCCAATCAGCCCGGTCCAGTACCACCCTTTGCAGGCCAAGCCAGTCCAGCCCATCCAGCCTCAGCCAGCGCGCACTTCTCCCACATCTCTTCAGCAGCCACTCAAAACTGAAGATGCAAACCGACTGATGTCGGTTGCCTCTCTCTCTGGCCTCAATCAAAGGCCACAGCCTCCTCTTCTGCCTTCTCCGCTCCAGAACCGGTCTGCTTCCCCACAGTCACAGTTCAAGCAGTCCATGCCCTCGCTTCCTAGGCTAAGCATGTCGCCAACCCAGACATCAACTCACGTCGAGCCCCAGTCAATGTTCCCGCGCGCTGGTCCTCCTCCTATTCCAACTACCCTACCCTCTGCCAGCTCTTTTGAGTCTTCGCTACGATCTGGCGGCTTCTACCTGCCCAAGCCAAACTTGCCGGGTATGCACGCTGACCCTAAAGCTGGGTACTTTGCACAGCAGCAGCAAGAACAAGAGAAAGAGAAAGAGCGGCAGCGGGCTTTGGACCGCGAGCGCGAGCTTCAAGAGAAACAAAAACGGGAAGCTGCCGAGTACCAGCGTGCGCGCGAGCAGCAGGAACGTGAGCAAGCCCTCGAGTTTCAACGAACTAGGGAAAGAGAGCATGCCATCAATTTGCAACGGGCGCGCGAGATTGAGCAGGCCTTGGAACTGCAGAAGAAGCGGGAACGGGAGCAGGCCCTGGAACAAGAGCGGTTGCGGGAGCGGGAGCGTGAAGAGGAGCGGCAGCGGGCTTATGAGTTGGAGGAAAAAGCAAGGCTGCGCCAGTCTCCGCCGTCGACTTCGTTCAGTTTGCCTCCGTACAATGCGGTGGCGAGCGACCGCAGCACGCTGCAGCCGATCTACGCTCAGTCGTCAGCAAGCAGAGGCATGTCGGTCTCGAGCTTGACAGATTCGTCGTCGACAAGTTCGTACAGTAAAACTCCCTATGCAACTGAAGCGGCTCGTCCTACTCTGCTGCCTTCTCGCGGCAACGCGCTGTCTAGTCTTCTGAATCCAGTCACCTCAAGCTCACACCAGAGCCAGTCACTTCCTCCAATTACGACGGACCGACCCGCTTGGCTCAAATCCAGTAGCCAAACATCGCCTCAGCCGTATTCTACGTCGCCTGTCCACACCTACCTTCCTACTCCTTCTATTCTGCAGCAGTCTTCTGCAGCCCGAGATGGACAGTTCTTGTTTAATGCAGCAGGCGGTCAGATCTCAGCCGACGAGGCCACGGCAGCCGTTGCTCTTACCAGCGCGAGTGCTGGGGACAAACGGTTCCCAAGCTCTCTACACTCAAATCAGTACGCGCATATCCAGGATTCAGGTTTGCTTAGCCTCGGGTCCACCGCTGTGCGCACTGCGGCTGCCGCCGGTTTGCCAGCGCCGAGCAGCAACAATCCAGGTCTGCCAGCTGCAGTCGAGAGCAACGCGCGGTCGACATACCTCCCCATGCCACCAGCTCTGAGCCGCTCTAGTGCTGTCACCGGCAGCACCACCACCAGCGGAGGAGGAGGGCGCTCAGCGTTGCTAAACCCGGTCTCAGGACCCCCTCAGTCGTCTCCAACCTCAACCACGTCGACGTTCAGTCTGTACCAGGACCACTACCGGTCGCCGGACCAAGCGCTCGACCAGTCCAGCGCCCACGACGCCGCGTCTTCATATCTCAGTAACGCGCGCGGCGGCGGTGGTGCAGGTGGCTCAGCTGGCTCGTCGTTGTTGTACGGGTACGAGTTCCCGTCTCGAGAGAGCAATGAGCGAGGTTTGCCGCCCCCGAATGGGCCGCCTGCCCATCATCACCCGCACTTGCCGCATCATTCGCAGCATGCGAAGCCGTCTGCGCCGCGGAAGTGAGATCCTAATTTCAATCCCTTTGATCTTCTGTTGGTCACCCCTCTGTTTCTTTCTTTTTTTTCCTCTTTTTTTTAATGTTTAACGACTTGTACTTTTACACACACACGATTGTTTGTTTTGGGATGCTCTATTTTTCTTTGCTTGGGTTTATCTTTTGGTATTTTTTTTCTTTGAATGGGGTTCTTCTTTTTGATTTTAGTTATCTAGTCCTTAGTTATTCAGTTTTCTTAGTTTTATTTTGATATTGATTCTTTTATTATTTCGTCGTCCTTCTCTCTGGCAAGTTAAAGGCTGTTAACCTAGGTAGAATGTAAAGGTCAAGATCTTTTGTAACTATAAAGTTTCGATTTGAAGATCACGGCACAAGTTTTCATTAAGCGATGGTAGTAATTGGTGTAAGCGAAGTTGTGAATACTTGAAGGTTGACTACAGCTAGGACAAACCAGATCAAAGGTTCGAACTATGCAAAGACCGACTCGGATTTCAAATCACAACTTTTCACCATCTTCAAATTCTTGTAGCACTTCGAAGCACAGGCATAGTTATAGACACATTTTTGATTTCGAATATATACTCTTATTATTTACAGACAAAGATAATACTAAACAGCACTTCTCCATGCTCCATATACCATCTCTTGTATTTTGTTCCTTTTTTTCTTTCATCTTCATCTTCATACTAGGCCAGCTTTCTTACTCCTTCGACAGCTTAGCCAAGATCTCCGTATCCCTAAACAACAAATACTCTTCCTCGCCCACCTTAATGCTGGAACCTCCAAACGCCGGCAACAGAACCCTGTCACCTGCCTTCACAGCTGGCTCGATCAAGGCGCCAGTCTTGGTATCAGGAATACCAGGGCCCACAGCCAGCACGTCAGCCTCGTTCAGCTTCTCCGTGTTCTTTCCGGGAATGAAAATGCCGGAAGCGGTTTGGGTCTGGGGCTTGAGGCGTTGGACAAGAACGCGGTCGAGCATGGGAATGACAGACTTGATGGACTTGAGGCCAGACTATGAGATGGGGTGTTAGTTGACTGGCTACAAAAGCAAAGATACACATAAAGAATGAAGCAGGTCTAGAAAGCAGATCTGGGAAAAAGAGAGTGGAATAAGAACATACCATTGTAGAATGTAGTTTAGATTGATGGTTGGTTGGTTGGTTGGTTGGTTGTTGGTGATGTGAAAAAGTTAGAAGAAAGATTATGTAGGAAAGATATTCGTGGGGTTGTGTAGTTTCTTTCCAGAAAATTCATTAGTCACGTGACAGTTTGTTTGTAAACCACCCAGTTAGATTGGTAGCGACTTCATCAGGTTCAGTATCCTGGACCCCATTGGTAAGATAATGGAGTAATTGGTTAAAGTAATGTATTGGTAAAATTATAGACTGAGCTTTAATAATTGAGAAGATGTGTTTGAAATGTTTGGATTGTATGAAACATACTTGGAGAAGAGGTGGGTCTATGACTTTGCTAACATGTAAGGGAAACAATTGGCTCGCTACTCATACTCAAGCAAATTAGTGACATCAACCCCGGTAAAACCTTCTCAAAACTTGACTACAATTTGTAGCATTATTAGTATTTGAGTACAAGTATGCAGATTGCAATTGTTCTTTCACCTGCAAATCATCCTCCATCCCAGACCTCACTTCTTGTGATCAACCCCTGAACCATATTTTGATCCTTTTTTGAGCCTCCAACCCCCTAATTGGACATGCGCTCCAACCATACTTTTTTTTCGTCTGATCTACCTCCAAAATCGGCCTACCTCAGTTTTCCAGAGTACTTGTAGAATCATCATTCAAGTTGTCTGCATTTCCTCTTTTCGATAAATCTGCGGGCATGTAGTGTAGGGGTTATCACGTTCGCTTTGCATGCGAAAGGTCTCCGGTTCAATTCCGGACTTGTCCATACTTTTGGCTCTTTTTGTTGTTCTTTTTGATTGTTACTAGATCATCGTGAACGCCCTTTTGTGGTTGTTGGTGAGAGTAGGTCCATCTTGTATTTGAGTGGTGGGGGTCTGAGGTGTGCCTAGAAGGGGAAGAGGTCTGTAAGTTTGGGTCATGTCCTAATTGGGCCATTCGGCCTATGAGATACAGTTGCAGCCTCTTTTTATTAATTACTTCACCAACATCAACATTAATTTATATATGTCAAAACACATGTGCAATGTATGTGGGCACGTTGGATAATTCTATAACGAGTCTTTTCAACAGTTGGATTGTCAAGATTTAGAGGCAAAGGCATATAGTTACATAGTGGACAAACTCTATAGTGGTGGTGGTACAAGTTCTATCTACACCGTCTATTGGGATGGTCTTGACTTAAATGCTCATGGTGCCTCGTGTAAGGATAGACCTACTGTCAGTGAACTTGATGCAACGAAACAAAAAGATATTGAATAGTCTGTCAAGCCATAGTTTATGAGATTGACAGGTCTCTTTGCGCCCCAGCCATGATGGTTTGTCGATCAACTGTTAATAAGGTCTGTGCTGACCTAAGTTTATGTCGCTTAAGTGTAAAAGTCTGATTGAGATCTACACCTTTAGGTGGCATCAAGTTCCTTCTGTTTCAAGTTTCAACAAGAATCAATATGCAAGGCCCGTGCACTATATATGAACTGCACTTATGTCGCAAATCGTTCAGCTTAAGTTATCAAAATTTGCACATGGCAGCCTATATTTATATTCCAAACTCCCTTTATCAGTCCTAGCTATGGATCATTCCGATCTTACTCTCCACTGTTAACCAAATGGCAAGTGGAGCTTCATTTAATATGCGGCAAATATAGGAAAGTCATATCCGAATTCCCCGCCAGCGGATCGAAACCGTTTGCCAATATATAAAGATTTTGCTCCAATGGATTGAAATTATGAAGACGCGTTTTTATTTTCATGAGGGGACAACTAAAAATGTACGATGCAGCCATATGCATGCACTATTACACCAATTTTTCCCACTCCTGCCCTACCAAACAGTTATCAATTTTCTAAATTCTTTTGATAATATGTCCTTTCTTCTTTTTTCTTTCTTCTGAAGAATATCATCTCAATATCTCTTTTTCAAAGAGCTTTTCTTGTGAACAGGATACTCTTTTCCTGTCAGTATGGGGTAATGGTGATCTCAAAGTCATCTTTACGTCCTACCATATAAATCATCCCCACAGTTTCCCCAAAAGTGTGGCCCTAACTAGTATACGATAAGGTAAACTAATCTCTCACTTCCAAACTGTGCACGTTTCTAACAATATCTAGGACATTTTTGCAATGACGAGTCTCAGTTCAGTATTTGTGTTTCCAGAGAAGAAACAGACTCTTCAACTGTCCTCAGAAGAACTGCTAGATCCAAATGACATGTCAACGTTTTCTACCCCAAGGTGCAGTGTGGATTTGATCTCGACGCATAGATCGGCGTCAAGCCATGACCTTTTCACTTCGTTTAGCGTGGCTTCCAGCAATTCAACTCAAGGAAGCGATGCCAAGAGTGAAGTTAAGACATCAAACAATCCTGTTATTAACTCGATACACACTTCCGACTCTGCTCCCCAAACCAGTTTTAAAGCCAACTACTCCATGGGTCCACAAGACAACAGTATAAAGCAACCCCGCAGTACTACAGGAGATAGTATTAGCTCAATCAAAGACTTCTTACAAGATCCATGCGACCCTCTGGATAATCATAAACCTCAGCGACTTGTCCCTCCGTTTCAACCTTCCGCAACTCCAAAACTTCAAGATGGACTATTCGGCACCCAGAGACAATCGTCCATGTCGCAAAATTTGCATACAGGCTCTCAATCACAAGGTCCAAAGGTACAGGGCCACTCGCACCATCTTTCATCCTGCCTCAAAGCACATAGACATTCGCACATAAAACACCCTCGTCCCTCCTTCATCGAAAGGTCATGCTTTCCGTTAGATTCACTTATTCAGATGGAGAACTCTTGTCGATCTGCGAAAAATAAAGCCAACACAGTATCAACACAGTTATCTCAGTTACTGATTAGGTGCAACATTATCAATCGACTGCGAGCGTCACTTCAAAGGCACAATTATACCCTTTCTACCAACTCTCAGCTCGATCCTTCAAAATTTTCATTTCACTATCTTCAAACCATCGACTTCTGTTCTTCTATGCTAAAAGATACCCCACTCCAACCTTCAACTTACATGGCATCTCTCAAATCAACTAACCGCCAACTTCTCAACTCTTTTCTTACACTGGTGAAAACCTCACCAAGTTTCATTTGTGCTTGCCTGTCCAAAATGAATGAGAACGACATTTTTACATTTTTCTCACCTTCTATTGATCCCTTAGAAGCTCTCAATTCACTTCACAGATGTAATGCGCTCGACATTATATTTCACTCATTTTTTCCACCAACTGCTCCAACATCTCAGAAGTTACAGTACTTTTCTTTCATTGTTGGATTTCTACTCGATTCCAACTCTAACGGCAAATACAACAAGATCTGCCTGGAGATTTTTCATAAAATCACCTTGCTCTCAAGCTCTCGACACTTAGTGGCACTAGAACCAATCATTCTAGGGTGTCTGCAAGATGGCACTTTTCTTCTTAAAACAACATCTGCTTCATTCCCTCAAAAAGAGCGAGCTTCCTTTGATATACCAGACTCACCCCTTTCATCGCATATTCAAGATACCATTTCCGCTCCATCATCAGTCCAACCGTCTCCTCATATGCCTTTTGCCTCACTCAAACTTAGCACCAATCTAGATCCTCCTTCGCCTTACCTCAATCCAACTACTTCTCCTTCAATTTCATTCCAGCATGCAACAGCGCAGCCTAATTTTTCATCAAGCCAAAACAGCCATGACACAATTTCTATGCACATTCCATTAATGGATGAGTTGAACATGGACTCCAATAGTCTTAAGTTTATTAACAAAGCTGTTTCTGAGTTTCTTGTCTATCTGTCCTCTGTGGATGGAGCTATTCCATATGAACTTCTTGATTTCAGTCACAGCGTTCTTGCAAAACTATCTCGCAAGAAAAGAGGCAAAGCTTTGAACTTCATTTTTGTCAATTTCTTCTTCAAGCATTACGTTTCGTCCATCTTCCGGTCGCCAGAGGGCTATGGTCTAGCCAGAGACTTTATGATTTCTGAGAAGCAGCGACAACAAATCCTGTTAGTTATCTATCAGGTTTGTGTTCACTACGTCGAGGTCACCATCGTTGGCAAATATCCAGACACACCAATTCCTGCTGATATTCGGCGTATGATTACTAGTATCCACGAGACTTTTCTACCAGATTTTTCTGAGGATGGTGATAACACAACCTTAGATAACGAAACCACCTTGCAGACTGGAGTATTTGATGACGATTTGCTGAATGATTCAGCCGATTACCTTGTCCGCGAAGATACTTTTACTTCTGGTCAGCTTTTAGTCCTCTCTCCTTCTGACATTGCAACTCTTTATTCCAGCTTGTTTCCTTCATCTACCTCTTGCAACTTTTCTTTTTCATTCCCAGCACGGCCTGTTAACTCAAGCTCAGTAGAAAGTTTTGCGTCCACTCAGACTGTGAACAAGTCATCTAGTGATAGTACAGCATACTCATTTGTGGAGTCAAGATCCTCCATCACTGAGGAAATGAACGACCCTTTCTATGATACCTCTTTTTTCCAAGGTGGACCCAGTATTGACCACGCCAACTATTTTGCGTCCAATGCTGATTCAGATGGCGAGACGCCTTATTTCGGATCCAAGGATGACCCGTTTGAATGGAACCTTAGCGATATTCAACTTGACATTGCCCCGGCCATTTCAGAGCTATGTAAAAAGTTTTCTCATCTACAATTCCGTCCACCGCATGCCTCTCAAACATTTCACTCCCTACGCTCAAACTCGCACACTTCAAGGCTCCCCCAGCCTTTTCATGAGAAATGGCAAATATTCTGCATTGATCCTAATAATACTGTTACGGACATTGATCAGAGTTCAATTGTTGACCAGCTCTCACCAGCAAAGGAAGAGGATTTTTCATGCTTTTCTACCAAAGGCGATGAAGCAAAAGATCCAGGATTGTGCAATGTTGAAATTCCTGCAATTCTCACTGGGTTGAAATGTTCTTACCAGATTAAAGTTGTGACCTCAGCGTTAAGCGATCTCATTCTTGAGTACTCTTCTGGTCCTCAGCTCCCAAGATTTCAGTCACGAAAGGCTGGCGGATTAAAGACTTCTCAGGGTGAAAAGCAAAGGATCTCACCTTCTCCCACTTTTCTTCTTGATGCTTTATCCGAAACAGCTGAGAACTTCGTCAGTTATGGCAACTTTATGAAAGGAAATGAGTACTTTCAAGCAGCTCATTTGCTTAAGTTGCTTCTGCCTTCTACTTCGAGCTCATGCTACACTCAGGTATGCAGTGAAATTAATGAATATATCATTAGCCATGTCAAGATGAGCAAGGAGCAAGAATTGAAACAGGTTACTTCCCAGCTTCAAATGTACGAGGAGATTGCTGAACCCTACAAGGTATTCCAAGCGTCTGCCAGCAACAGCTGCCATTCTATTCTCGGTCTTCTTGATGACTTGCGAACCAAAATTTGGTACATTACTGAAGTCAGAACAACTTCAGTATGGACGCGCGCTCGGGACATTGCTTTTACTCTCAATTGCGGGCCAGATCATAGTGATAGTTCTGCAAGCACAGTTGAAAGCATCGAGATTTCTAGATCACGCTCTCAAAGTTTTACACAGCGATCTACGTTAAAGCGAACTAGCTCGACAAGCTCACTTTCTTCGTTAGCAGCTTTCACTTCACTGAAGCGTTTCACAGGATCTCAGAAGCGGGACCCTACGAAACGGCCCTCGCTTGCGCCGTTGGCCTCTGGGGATGGCATATTTGCTCCACCCAAGTATGGAGGGAAAAATAAGCTTTCTGACCGTGATTCGGAGGTAACCAAGAAGTGGCTGTATGGAGAGCAGATTCAGAATTTCTGCACGGGTGAAGAACGTATCCACAGGTTCTGTTGTGAGGTTGATGATCTGGTTAAGCGTATTTTTGGAGACGCGCTGAGCTCTTGTCGAAACCGAGGCCAGTCTGTGCTGACATCGAGCAATCTCTTCAAACATGATTTGTGGAAACTCATCATGGAGGTCGAGGGCGTTGATAGGTCTAGCACTACTAGTGTCAGCAGTTATACTTCGAAGTTGTCCTTTTACAACTTTGGAAGTAACTCAACCAACAATCTCGATACTGAGTACAGTTCTAGTGCCCGCCGCAGTTCTATTGAGAGCTTACCAGCTGATGTATACTATGCCGCAAATAATCGAGCTAAGGTCTTGCGCCACAATCAGACGGACTCTTGGGCCCATCCTCTTCGTGCGCATAAGTCTCGCAAGTCAAGTCCAAATCTGATTGAGACCTTTTCATCATCTCTTCAATTATCAGGCAAGCGTGTATCTTCTGAGTTTCTCAACGTCAAACCTGATCCTCGGCAATTGAGTTTTAATGAAACTTACAGGGGCCGCCAAGGCATGAGCGACAACTTTAGTCCTACGGGCAATGGAAAGTTTGAGGAATCAGGGCCAAGTGTTTCTTTTAGTGATGAGGTGCCTGGGCTTGTAAGCGAGAAAGGACAGGAAGAGCTTGACCAGTTGATTCTTCAATTGCAAATGCGTCTGATTAGTTTTATTTACACTGATATTGGCTTTGAAGGATGGTCAGAAGGTAAGTTTTACTCCGATCCAAATTTAACTATTGTTTACTAACAAAATGTAGGTTCTGAAACAGATAAATGGTTGACGTCACCCATCGTTGAGGCTTCAATCGAACGATGCACCGATTTG
The DNA here is from genome assembly GCA_030566085.1 of Geotrichum histeridarum. Classification (NCBI taxonomy): domain Eukaryota; kingdom Fungi; phylum Ascomycota; class Dipodascomycetes; order Dipodascales; family Dipodascaceae; genus Geotrichum; species Geotrichum histeridarum. Next base: position 14,355 of record JAJMHO010000078.1, read on the forward strand.
AAAGAGACCCATACCGGTTCATGCAAGAAAAATTTGTCGGATACGCGAAATAGTTGGCGACTGTCAGGGTCCAAGCCTGGAGGCCTGCTTAGTAAAAGCTCGTCCATGTTGATGCAATTTCCTTATGATGAAGCTTATTCACGCCTGCTTCATCAGCTTTCTATCAATCCCTCTCCTATGGGTAAATTGACGATCTTGCATGAATTGGTTCAGCTTGTTGTGTTTTCGCTGTCATCGCAACAAAGTCAGCATTATGACAAAACGGTCCATGGACATCAGATCAATCTGAGCCAGTGCTCTAACGATGTGACGTCACCAATTTCCATCACGCCTCGTATGTCGTTGATTGAAACCACGATGAGCAGGAGAGAAAGCTTTTCAGCCAAAACTCCGCTTGCCGAGGCTATTGCTACGGTTGAGGCAAAGAGAATCTCATCAGGATCATTTCTGTCACCTGGTTTTGTTACAGGAGGACAGGATGATGGAATTCATCGAGGATTTGCAAGCGTGCCAAATACAGACGCTATTGCAGAAGAGTTACAACGCGTATTCAAGAGTTCCAAGTCTCAGTGTTCTACGCTCTTTCGTGATTTACAATTTATTGCGGCGTTTGTGCCTTCTCAAGTCTTGGATCTAACGGATATGGGCAAGGCTTTTTGGGATGTGAGCCTTGCAGCCTTATCTTTGAAGAAAGAGTACTTGAAGGTTGTCACGGAGACGGCCACTGAACTGTTCAAGTACTCTACCAGCATGGTTTCCCCGGAGATGGATGTGCTTTTCTTTTCGCAATGGAATCTGGAAGACTGTGCTTGGCTCTGGAGCATTGCGTCAAAGGAAGGCGATGCAGAGGGTCAGCGGGAGCTGGCCATCATGTACCTGTCGCATCCTGATGTGGTGCCGATTTGCCTTTCGCCGTTTTCGAAAATAGGAGAGACGTTTACGGCTGCGGCGTTAGAGACCTCAAAGTCATTGACCAAGGACAAGGACTCGGAGAAAATAGATCCGGTGAGGATGTCTGTGGTGAAGCATTGGATGAAGAGTGCAGCTGTGAATGGGGATAGTATTGCGAGCGAGTATCTGAGCCAGCAGGATTTATCTACACTATGATGATGATGATGATGATGAATTTTTGATGTTTGTTTATAATTATTATTGTATTTTTATTGTATTTTTGTGTTTTTTATATTTTATTTTATTTTTATTTTATGAAAATTTCATTGTTTTGTTTTTTGACCAGTCAAGGGGGTGTTTTGTCCCAGTTAGGGGCTGAGCCTTTCTCGCTAAAAGCCAAGTTTTGTATGAAAAGTCTTGTGTCTGTAGCTGGGAGTGCACATCTTAATCTTGGAACGACTTGGCTTTTCTTGGGGGGGGGGAGGATTTTGGAACTATGGCAGGTATCTTTACGGTAACTATATATACTTTGAACCATAGCTAAATAAAAGGTTGAAACAAGCTTTGATCATAACAGTGATTTTTTTAAAGTCAAAGCTTTATATTTTTGCAATTGCTTATAGGAATAAAAAGGTTTTGAACTCCTGAATCGCTAATCGTGGCAAGCGGTTAAGTAAGCAGACCTAATTAACAGCGCTAGCAGCCTTTCTTGGTCATTTTTTTTTCGTTCTATTTCCCCTCCGATCAATTTATTATATGGAATTGAGGATTCAAGGGCTGAAAAAAACCATCTGCTCAGATTTCTCTACGCGTGAAATTCCTACCCTTCTACACATTCCTTTGGACCCCTATAGTTCACTCTTTCTTTCTTTCTTTTTTCTCTTCCTTCTCTCTTTCCTTTCAACCCCATTCATTTTGTGTACACTCCTTCCGTCATTTATTGTTTTCTGATACTCGCTCATTTATCAGTCTACCTTCTTTCCGACTAGCTCATACTAAAAAATAGCTAAGATGAAGTTACTCCTTCCTTCACGGGTCGCTAGCTGGTCATTGGCTGCCCTTATACTCGCTCCCTTGCATGCCACTGCCCTGCAAATGGACTTTACAAGTAAAGACTCTATCAACAACGGTCTAGGGCTCATCGCCAAGGGGCTCATGGACTACTACAACGGTAACCAGACCGGCCAGACTCCTGGCATGTTCACATATCCCTACTACTGGTGGGAAGCAGGTGCAGCCTGGGGTTCCATGATTGATTTTTGGTACTATACCGGCAACGACACCTACAACGATATCCTAAAATCGAGTTTACTGTTCCAGGTCGGAAGAGACTGGGATTATATGCCGGCAAACCAGACGACCACCGAAGGTAATGATGATCAGGGATTCTGGGGTATTGCAGTGATGGCGGCTGCCGAAAAGAACTTTACAAACCCGGCAGATGACCAGCCCCAATGGCTTTATCTGGCTCAAGCTGTCTTTAATACCATGGCGTCTCGTTGGGATACGGACCACTGCGGTGGTGGTCTGAGATGGCAGATCTTTACCTGGAACAACGGTTACAACTACAAGAACTCTGTCGCAAATGGTTGTTTGTTCAACATTGCAGCCCGTCTAGCCCGATACACGCATAACGAGACCTACGCTGAGTGGGCTACCAAGGTTTGGAACTGGACACAGCAGATTGGATTCATTCAGACTTCTGGCGACAACTGGCCCATCTATGACGGTGCTACCATTGAGAGCGCCTGCGCTGCTGTCTCACCGCTCGAGTGGACTTACAACAGCGGCCTCTTCCTCTCTGGAGCTGCGGTCATGTACAACCACACCAACGACACTGTTTGGCTCAACCGCGCCCAGCACATCTGGGGCCGCGCCCAGGTCTTCTTCATGGATGGCACCAACATCATGTACGAAGCCGCCTGCCAGCCCACTATGCAATGCAACAACGATCAGCGCTCCTTCAAGGGTATCTTCTCCCGCTTCCTGGGGCTCACCTGCCTGATGGCCCCCGTCATGAGCAACGAGATCCAAGCCTACCTGCTCAGCACGACGCCGGGTGTCTTGTCCTCCTGCAGCGGCGGCAATGACGGACACACTTGCGGCCTGAACTGGGGTGCAGGCAAGTGGGACGGTGTGTATGGCTTGGGTGAGCAGATCAGTGCGCTTGAGGCCCTGCAAAACCGTTTGGTGTGGACTAAGCCGGGTCCTTACCAGATCACGACGGGTGGTACGTCGCAGGGTAACGGTTCTGCGGGTACGTCGATTACAAAGGTGATTACAGCTAATGATTTGACGATTACGGGTAAGGACAGAGCTGGTGCCGGTATCATCACTGCTGTCTGTTTGCTTTTCATGTTGATCTTGGCTTGGTGGATGATGTTCTAAGTGCTTTGCTGCATTGACTTTTATTTTTTTTTTCTTGTTGCTTTTATCTCTTTTATCTCTGTTTGTTTGATTTCTGTTATCTTGCTACTATTGACTTTTATTCTCCTGGTCTGGGACCCTCTCTGGTGCACATAGATAAAACAATCTCTGCTCTTTCTCTTTCTTATTTCTTGTTTGTTTATATATATAAAGAACATTGCGTGCAATCTAATCATGATTTGATGCCTAAACTCTTGCGAAACCCTTGTACGTCCAGCGAAAAGATGCAGCCGGACCAGAATTTCGTGGGTTTGATCCTGAAATCACGGAAAATGTATGGCTTGTCGTCGTTAGCAGGTTCGTGCTTTGAGCTGATCACGGTCAAGTACTGGACTAGGTTGGTGTCGTCTTCAGCGCGGGGCTTGAAAGTAGTACGGTTGAGATCGTACTCTCTTTGCCTTGGAATCCTAATTTCGTCGGGCAGAGCTTCAAACCACCGGTATTGGGCCATCTCCTCGTCAGTAATATAAGGTTTAAGGCCAGGTACTGTGTACTCAATGAATATTTCTGATAAAAATGGGCATCCTTCTAGGATCTCAGCTATGCAATTGCCAGACAGATTCTTTTCAAAAACGTGAATATACAGGTATTCAAGATTTTTGCAGTGCTTAAGTGACCGTAGTGATTCATTTGTAAACATCTCAGTGTCATCAAAAAGCACGCCGCCTTTATTCTTGGCAATTGTAAGCTCTCTGAGTGTGTCTCGACAGTTGGTTGTCAGAAGCTGTAGTCCAGCATGGGAAATGGTATTGATTGTAACCACTTGCAAATTTCGATTGGCTTTGAAGATCTCTAGATCTGAACGTGGAGGCATGTCATGCCCTATAAAGTTAATGCTGGTCAGTTGCGAAAACGAGATAGAGTCGATCGGCAACTGAGCCTCTGGACTTCCATTCGAGAGATGATTAAGTCGTAGCGATTTGAGCGAAGGAGGGTACTTGGCATCGACCAAAAAATATTTCCAGGACCTGGTTTCAGACTCAGATCCTAGGTTGTTGAATTGCTGCTCGGTCGTGATTTGTCGGTTCAGCTCCAGGTTTTGCAGTTGTGGGGGTACCCTGCTGAAATCCATGCTTTGGATCAGCATACCAGAAATAAGAGAAAATGATTGAAGATGCTTGAGCCCATTTAAAGTGTCTAAAAACTCGTTGCACACTTCCAGAGTCTGTTCTGGCGTAATGGACCGTGTTTGTGAAAACCGGAGCCTAAGTTTAGCGGTAGTGAGTGAGAAAACTCGTAGGTTTGGCAATTTCTCCAAGATCGCGCAAATATCTCTAGTCTCATCAACTGTTTCAACGTATTCTGTATGCAGCATGACTATCGAGTGGGCCGTAGCCAGGTTGTGAGACCATCGGAGTGCCAGTTGACTGTCTCTCGCAAACAGTTGTATGTCAAGTCGGTGTGTGGGGTTATTCTTCTGTAAATATTCCGTCAATGTATCAACCGCTGATGTTAAAATCATCAAACTAAAGTTGTCGTCAAAAAAATGTTTATTCGGTCCCTGGATCACTCTGCTCGCATCGTTCACAATCCGGATCATCTTCAACTGGCTCAAAAACCCTGGCTTCAAAAGATAGTTCTGCACGTACTTCATGAACCCCATTTCCGTCGCAAACCTATTCTGCGTGTACAGCGTCAATTGCTGAACCCCATCCAGTGCTGTTTGCGACACGTCCCCCGCTAGCAGCGCCTCTGATAGCTTATCAACCGCCATCGTATCCGGCGCAATTCTCGCTGCTATCACCTTGGCCTGCCTGTGATTAGTGACAGGAAGCTCCATATACTTGCTGCCGACATTGGAGAATTTGATAAAGTCGGACTGCTTAGAAGGCGCGAAGAATTGGATGTGCTGCCACAGGATCGGGATCACTTTGTGGTACAGATTCGAGCTGCATCGAAGCAAGGAGACCAGCTCGTCTGGCTCCAGATATACAGTTATCCGAAATAGCAGCTCATAGGGTAAATTTTCTAATGAGACCGTGTCCTCCATATCCTCCATGGTAGTTTAAATTAAGAAAGGTTCAATAATGCGGTCCACAGCTCAAGCACTATATGTGCTGAAATTAAATGCTAAGACCTAAGTACTCCTTGAAGTTATCTCCCAAGAATACCCGCAACCCTATATGCTAAAGTCGGTAAGTTACACAGAACGGTTCAGATATCTTCGTATCAATACTGGGGTAACCAAGTGATACTCTACAAGACTACGGATAGTCCTATATTGGCCTATTTCTTGCATTGTTAAAGTGAACTAGTTGGATGTTTTTGCCTACAATCTATCATTCTGGCTATAATTTTCTTGAAGAACAATCAAACTTATTTGTACTCATAATCTCCCTTGATCCATCTGTTAATCATGTGGAGGGAATTCTCAGGCTGATCATGAGGAACTAGATGGAGTTAGCATCTGTGGTAAGAAAATCTCAGACAGTCAAACTCATTGACTTACCCATATGTCCTGCTTCAAAAACTCTCAACCAAGTTAATCCGTTGGCAGATTTTGCCTCGCCAGCAGGTTGGCCATTTACTGTCCAAGGATGAAGTTCAGCTGCATTGAAATTGGCTTGGCCTGTCCATTCTAAAGCGTTGGTCCAGGCAACCTGTCCAAGCCAATTACAGATATAATCCTTGTCTCCTGCAAAAATAAGCACAGGGTATCCAGCTTCAAGCATATCTTTGATATCAAAGTGGAATGGTTTGGCATAATCACCATTGTTGGAAAATTGACTTTCATCTAGGGTTAGTTGGAGAAGAGCGTCAAAGAGCGGATACTTACGCATTGATGGTATTGTTGCAACTTGTCCAAGAACCTACTTCCACGCCGAGCGCTTCCCTCACCTGTGGTTGATTCAAGTAATGTCCAGTATAGGCAAGCTCTTTGTAACATAATCCATCAGGAGTTGGATCACATTTTCTGCGAACGTCGTATACGTTAAGACCAGTACTAGCATAAGTCTGCAAAATTGAGTTGGAAGTAGTTCCAGCACGGTTGCAAATGCTTCTATCAAGAGACGTATAACACTGCTCAGCCAGTCTTTGAAATCCAGGAATCTGATTGCGAATTCGGTTGCATTGGCTTTGACTCAGCAGAGCCTGAGCGCCAGATCCATTGCCACAGCCCATATCCACATAAGATGGCGTCTGATGTAGATCATCGATCAGTCCGTTGCCAATCATGATGGTGTTCAGTCTAAAAAATTGTCCATAGGTGCTTGAAGTAGTGATTGCTTTAGCAATTGCAGGAATATAGTGGCCAGCGTATGACTCTCCGGCGACATGGAAATCTGTAGAAGGATAATCAGGAAACTTTTGGAAAAATAAGGATAGCATTGCGTTGACATCTTCAGCTCCTGTGCGGGTGTCTCGAACTGATTGTCCTGAGTATGACATACCAGTGTTGACTGGTTGGTCCAGAAAAATGACACTTGCATTGCTGTTCCACGAGTAAGGATTGTACTGAGGCGTCAGATCAGCTGTCATCATCGATGGCCCCAGCTCAAAGAATAGTCCTTCGAGCGATGAGCAGCCAGGGCCACCGTTAAGCCATAGCACGACTGGATCGTTCTTTGGATCGTTGCGAGATTCAAAAAACCACATGAAGAGATGCTTATCTCCCTCGCCAACATCTAGGTAACCTGACCATTGGTTGACTGTATCAATCCCAAGCTCTTTCGGAGATTTTAATCTCAGAGAATGGTCGGGGAAGTTATCACGATCATATATACGATGTTCCCAAACATCCTTCTGAGGACCAATGATCTCGTTAACGGGCGAGAATGAGTTCTCGTCAAACAGACGTTGCAAAGCATTGGCGGAGCCAGCAACGAGTGCGCAAATTAACGTAGATAACTTCATTGTAGGGAAATAAGCAACTGCTTGCCTTCATACCGGCCATGCATTATTTATATATATAAACTGAATAATTGCTATTTGTAAACCACATTTTCTTCTCGCGCGCTGTTAAGATTAATTGACCTGATGACACAGATAATGTCTCATATTGTGGTCTGCAAAAAAAGACAAGCCGACGGAGATTGGACGATTAAAAGAAAGCAGTAGGAGATGAGACTAATATCAATATTAAGATTACCCAACCTACTTGGCAGTATCATGCTTCCTAACATTATACTTCTATCGAGTGTCACAAAGAGTAGAAATTAAGATTGAGGTTAAAGCAATTTCCAAGTCTGTAAATTTTAGATTGTTGCAATGAACTAGATTTGTTCAAAGATAGGCTCGCGATCTCGCCTTGATTTGAATTTTAAACTTATTGCAAGATGTTCAAGGTTAGCTCTGTCGGATAGCAACAATAGGCAAGACATTGCCTACACAGTATATCCCGTCTACAACTTACTTTATATTCAATAGTTTGACTTCATTCAAAATCTCTTTGGAGTTCTCTCATCTAGAACACCAATTTCCTATATATCATGCAATGAACAGTGTTTATAGGCCTACCTGATGTGACTAAATAACGTCGTTTAGACAATGCTGCCTTTATGAAAACTGTTCAAACTGGTTCAATGCTAGTTGAAAATTTACAGTTCCTGAAAGGAAAATATTATACCAATAGATCTTCTAGAGCCCATGCTGCCATGATAGTTATAAAGGATTGAGACGTCTCGTTGTTGAATCATGCACCTACTACCAGCTTGAAGGCTCTTTATGTCATCCAAGACCTCCAGCCTAGTTGATCACAAACATGTATACGTCTATATGCAATTCAGCTATGCTTAGTCATAGACCTAAGGGAGTTGTTAGGGCTAAAAGTGACTTGAAACTCCAAAATAGGCAATTATCTGAAGAAAAAATTGCAAGCCCTGTACACCCAACTAAAATTCTCCAGCTAGCTTGTCCCTCCACCTGAAAATCATCGACCCCCGACAACCACACAGGAAACCGTCAAGATGTCTGAACTCGTCGTCACTGAGAAGGGAAACTTCCAACACATTCTTCGGTATGTCTATTTTGTTTGATTACTCGTTAGCGGCTGGTTTGAGCGTAGTTTTGATTGAAAGGAAACGACAACTTGATGACAACTTGAAGAAGCAACAACCCCGACAACACCTTCAATAACACGAAATGAAAAGAGCGATAGACAGTTTTGCGATGATTTTGAAGATGTCCTGTAACTCGACACAGGTCTTTTTTATCTGGTTTCGACTATATTCTTTACTTTTTACTACGCGACTTCTGATTATCAAAACTACATTGAACCAGACCCTTCATCTTCTAGTATCATTTTTACTAACTTCTGTAGTCTCCTCGGCACCAACGTCGATGGTAAGATCAAGATCATGTACGCTCTGACCAAGATCAGAGGTGTTGGTCGTCGTTACGCCAACTTGGTCTGCAAGAAGGCCGATGTCGATCTTGCCAAGAGAGCTGGTGAGCTTACTGTCGAAGAGCTCGAGAGAATTGTCACTATTATCCAGAACCCTGGTCAGTACAAGATCCCCTCTTGGTTCCTGAACAGACAGCGTGACTTCACTGACGGCTCTGACTCCCACTTGCTTGTCAACCAGCTCGACAACAAGCTCCGTGAGGATCTCGAGCGTCTTAAGAAGATCCGTGCCCACAGAGGTCTCAGACACTACTGGGGCTTCAAGGTCAGAGGTCAGCACACCAAGACCACCAGCAGAAGAAAGGTTGTCTCTGCCAAGAAGTAAAAAATTTAACTTTACATGTAGTAATATTTTGCCTTTACTTGAAGAATCTAAGTCTGTACATCCAGGAGAAATCCTGAAGGAGACGCTGAGTAGCTTGTCTGGTCTCGTTGCGTAGTGGAATATTTTGTAGTGGCATGGATTCTTTTCAACTTTTCTTCCTTCCAACAAGCAAAATGGAATCCAGGTTCACAACTGGTTCTGCCAGTGGAACGAATACTTCCAGTGACCGGAATGAGGAGATTAACAACATTAGGCAGAAGATGGACGAGTCTCAAAAGCGCCAGCGAGAACTCGCTAACGCTGAGGTAGGACCTCAGAAGACGCTTTATGATATGCTTCAAGAGAATCGAGGTTAGTATTTCGATGCGCGATCTCTAGATTTTGATATTTTGTGACTGACTTGAAAGCATATCTTGCGTGATATCTCTAGCCAAAAAGCAAGCTGAATATGATGAAGAATACGCACAGAGAAACGCCATTCACAGGCTGGACAATGATGAAATCGATTATCTTGAGTCATTAGTGAAAAAGGAGCGCGATAATGAAGCCATAATTCGAAGTGAAGTGGCCGAAGGATTGACCCAGTTCAAGCAGAAGAGAGAAGCAGAGGGGAACAACTTCTCAAAGGCTGTCGCAAGCAAAAAAGTTGAGGCTGTTAACGCATATGTCCCATCAAGCGCGGTCAAACGAAGGAAGAAGAACGTGGGAGGTGTGGCTACTGTCACACCAAAAAGTGAGGACTCAAAGAAGAAGGATGGAGAAGAAGATGATAAAGATAAAGCGAATGAAAAGGATGCGAAATCGAGTACCGATACAAAGAAGGACTCAAACCTCAAGGTTGTCAAGGAAAGCTCGACAGTCGAAGAGGTCATCTCCGCTGGAGCAGTCCAAAAAGACGACCCAGTTCCAAATACTCTCGGCTTGGATTATTCTGACTCTGAGAGTGATTAATGAAGATTATTTATGTATTATAGTCAATGGTTATCAGGCATTTAACTATGCTCTTCACACAGTAGTCCTCTTGTCTTTCGCTGTAGATGTTTAGTTCGAATGTCAAGAATTCCCAATATCAATGCAACCTTCAGCATCACTTCTTTCTTTTGAACCAACTCAAGTATTCACCAAATTCTTGCTACTTGCTTCTCCACTCTGAAATGGGTAACGTTCTATCTGCCAACTTTGCGCCTGAGTGCGACCTGCCCAAGAAGGCATACGACGATTGCTTCGACAAGTGGTACAAGGAAAAGTTCCTGCGAGCCAAGTCTGTCACAAACGAATGCGAGGACACTTGGAGAGAGTACGAGGAGTGTCTTTATGTGAGTTGATACAAAATATCAGATTGGCTTACTTTGAGACAGTTAGCTAATTTTGAACTAGATTGCCCTGGAGAAGAAAGGAATCAAAACCGCGCTGACGAAGGATGACCCGACCTTTGGAAAGCCTTCAGAGGTAGCCACACCCAGCACCTCAGAAGGCAGTACTTCCGCTAAGTAATATGACTTTTCATTAGTACTTTTCATGTCCCTTAGTGAGAATGCTTTTGTTTTGCTTTCTTTTGCCTTCATCCTTTTCAACTTGACATTCGCGTCCAAAGAAGCCAATGGCTTTTGTACACCCATCAGCACTATGTCTAAACATCATCCATATCTCCTATTCTCTTGTTCTATAATTGTAAATATTATCCTTCCTCAGCTGTCCTCTTGGAGCTCAATTTATTCTCTTGTACACTCATTCTCTCTCAAGCCATGCGCAGAAGAATCTTTTCATGCGACACGTGACTTTTGCTTCATCCAACTAGAATCTCCAATTCGCCCAAGATTTTTTCAGTAGGTTTTTTCACCACCTCCAAGATAATAAAGTACCAGATCCAAACGAGGTCTTTTCTTTTCGAATCAGACTCAGAAAAATGCTTCGTTCATTATTTGCCTCGTCCATCCGGCCGCGAGCTGCATGCACCAGCTCGGTCCGCGCCATCACCTCGCCCACAAACTTCATGACCCCCAGCGCATCAAGTCTGACACCACAGGCCCCTGCTAGTGTTGACACGGTCCGTACTCTGCTCAAGACACATAAGGGAGCTGCAAAGCGCTGGAGAAAGATGGGAAACGGCGGTTACAAAAGAGTAAGTTTTTAGACATCTATTGCAACTATACTTGCAAGGTATGAAAGAGACTAACAGATCGACCTCCTAGGGCAAAGCATCACACAACCACGGAAATGTGGGATGGAGCAAAAGCGTCATTTCAAACTTGTCGGGAACTGCTCATGCTAAGGGTGCTGGTGAGGGAAATCATCTGAGGAAGCTCAAGAGACTTCTACCCTACGCTTAGTTGTTTAAAGGCCTGTCCACAATTGTACATATATAACTCTGATTTTTGTTCATTTATTCAAATCTAAAGCATAGTCTTCAACTTTAGAGCTAACTCTTTGTATCTATTGCTTCTCCTCCGACTTGTGCTCTCATTTCGGAGCACCATACCTCGTAATCCTTCAGTTTTCTTTCATTATTGAATGTCATGGATCCAGTGATCTAGAAGTAATTAGCACAGAAGTTTCAAAATCAGACAGCATCTGTACTTACCATATTACCAATTCCACTAGAATACTTCTTATACTTGTTGCGGTAGTTGGCTTCTTTGCTTCGTGGGTTGGTCACTCTCTTGACCCAGCTCTGGTCGCTAATAATTCGGCTGCTCCATGAGATCCACTCGTCCAGCTTGGCCTGGTTCATGCTTGTATGTGATATCCGAATCAGTTTGGTGTAAAACCCTTGAGGTCCCTTGTCAAACAGTCGTGGATGAGACTTTGAAGCAATGACCACGATGATTCCACACAGCAAACCCCAACGGTCCTTCACCAGACTGTTGTACATCCTGTAGCTTCGAATGATAGAATCAGTTGGGTTTTCTCCAATGCCTAACTCCTGACATATTTCAACAACCCTTGACTTTCGGGGGTCCCCAGATTTAGGGCCACCTCTAACAATCTTTGCTTTTTTCGTTGGAGAAGGCTGGGGCGTTTCGCTTTCCAACTCAGCATCAGCTTGACTTGCAATTGCATCCCATGTTGTTCTTTTTGTAACAGACGGTGAATTTCTTGATGGTGATTCTATTTGTTGTTTTCTCGGTGATCGCGTCTTTTTCGATGGTGTCGAAGGTTGAATAGCATTTGGAAACAACGCGACTCTGAATATATTTAGTAACTTTGTAAACGTCCGAGGAGCTACAGGAGCTTGCTTGATATCAGGAGCCGGAAGATTCATGGCTACTTCAAGCTGCTCTGCAGCAAGAAGAGTGCAGATGAAAAATCGAGCAGGCTCTTCGCTTGGTTTCAGGTTTTGGATTAGCTGGTTTGATTTCATGTTGAGACTTGACGCCAGGGAACGCAACTCTGGCGGAAATTCAGTTTGTCCTGGATAGAGTTTTGTAAGAGCATCATTGACCTGATTGTTCATTGTTGGTTGGACTTGATGATAATGAGGTTGATTCGCGACGACAGTTGGTGGGAGTTCTATGGTGGAAAAATACACACTCTATACACCAAAAATGTACAGCCTTTCAATACACGCTTTTCACGGACACTCCCATCATGAAAATTTATTTACATTTTGAACATCACTATTGTTAAAAGTATTAAGGCTTGCACTATAGAACATGTTAACTATGGGTGTTAGCCTGAGGGTAGCATTGATCTGCCACAAGTCTGAGTGAGCATTCTTGTTTTAAAGCAAGTTTTGCCTTGGTTAATTCTTAATATGGGTATATGAACGCGACTGCTTTGGACCTTCTTCTGCTAAAGTGTATATAATTTCTCTGAACTCTAAACAAAAAATTATCTTGGAAGCACAGCTTCTGCCGGCAATAATACTTTATGGGGGTTTCCAATATCTAACGTGGGATGCAGGTATTCATGGTCAAGAGGCAGGTTCAAGAGAGAAGATCATTAGCCTTGAAGTACCTTGAAGCTCATTCTGATTCATCCTTACTCAATAACAGCCGCTCTTATCACGAATCATATATTAGTATCTCAGTCAGTTTCTTTGTAATTGATGCATGTTTCTCAATCTTTTCGTCCTATCATAGGCCGGGCTAAATACAATAAATCTCAAATATATCCATTTCCACTTCAGGCTTGCTGTTCAAACCAATATCTATATATGTCGATGATGGTTTATAAAGATTTCAAGCCAATCTGCTCAAAACCGCCACCATTGTTACAGTGCCATTGAGCAAAATTACAAATCAGCAAGTCTTTCAGTTTCAAGACCAAGTGATATGAGTCGACCATAATAAAGCTGAAATTCCTTGCGTAGTGAAATCTTATACCTGCCTTCATTGTGTGTGACGTTAGATAAAAAGGGTCTTTCTGAGAGCCGCCCAGTAGGCCTATATAATTCTGTCTTTGTAAGGAGTGTCAGCCGTATACCACAGAAAACCGTTCATAACATTTCTTCCTCCCGCCAGAATACTCTGCAACATCCTCCTATCGCCTTACCTTCCTCGACAGACGGCCGTTTCAACATGATTCTTCGAGGCTATGATTCTATCTCAACGCCTTGGGAGACCCAGCCTACTTCACATGCCTCAGAATCTTCTAAATCGTCGTTGCCATTCAGTCTTCTTCAAACGCTCGGACTTCGGAGCGCGCCATCGTCGTCCAGCAGCCAGTCGAGCCCGCCCAACCAGACACAAGCATCACAATCATCAGCAGACTCCTCTCCTCCAAATGCCCCTACAGTTGAGTCAACCACATCTACCATCTCATCCTCAAGTAGCGCTCCACAAATAACAAAAGACAACAACCCGGGACGGGAACGGCCACGGAAACACATACAACGTGCTTGTCTGGAGTGTCGGAAAAGGCACATAAAGTGCGATGGCATTCTTCCTGTTTGCAAGAAGTGCTCAGATAACAACCGTACCTGTAAATATATTCCCAGTCACCGAGGAGGCGCTCGCATCTCTCAACGCAAACTCAAAGCGCTGCAAGAGCAGCAACAACAGCACATCTTACAACTACAAACACAACAAAAAGCTCATGGAGATATTGAACCCTCGACTTTAGCGCCAGCGGATGTGCCTAATACGACACCCTCAAGCACACATTCCTCCTCAGTCATAGACTCAGCAAATAACTATCTCCCAGATGAGTCCAACTCTATGCAACTTGACAACCCTTCAATGGAGTTTGTTGCGTTAAAAGATTCAGACTTTCTTCAGTTTGAGGCTTCTTCGAACACTTCAAAGTTACCAGAGCGTTCTCGGGATGACATTCTAAGGATGTACTATGCGGCCTTCCATTTGAGACACCCTATCCTACCCTCTCGACAGCAGCTTGAGACTTATCTCGACTCTGCTCCTGAACTTTTCTCAGCCATCTCTGTTATCGTCAACATCATGTTTGCACCTCGCATGCTGGAAACTGAGGAAATGACAAAGCTAGTGCATGATTCCAAGGAACTGTGGCAAAGCTCACCAAACGACTTATTTAAATTACAAGCATCTCTGCTGTTAGCATTTGCTTCATACGCAAGCACTGATGTTGCTTCAGCAATCCAAATGAGGACATGGTGCTCTAACACTATCTTCAAAGCACTAACTGAAATCTCAAAGAAAAAGGAGGGGTGTATGGATTTCCTGGCGAGCTGGCGCACCAAAGTTTTCGATAACATGGTTTTCATGGATATTCTTGCAAAAATTGCTCATGAGGTGTATTTTCTTGACGTGGTCTTTGCAGTTCTTTATAGAGCAGAGTTTTCAGAGTTTGTGAACTCGGGCTTGATTGACAAAGTCCCAGTTCAGAATCTTCCAAATTTCTCATTAAAATGCAGATTTCGCACCCTGAATATGGTTCACAGCTTGATTTCTTCTTTGGAAACTTTTGGAACTGGATTTGTGAGGCAGCTCTCTGATACGGACTTCAAGCGTTTGGAGAATTGTGTGACAGCATTTCAAGAACACTTGACTGAATCGGTACGAGAAGCACAAATGGCAGCTTTGGATCGCTTCCCAGCAATGACATGCCAAAATGATGATGTTGATGATGGCATTCAGCAGTCCATTATGATTCTTAACTTCTCAGTCTTATTAGTTCATTTTCCAGTCTCCAGTCTTGCCAGATCTACTCCTCCATTTCCTGGATTTCTGCTTCACAACCCCAATCCCGGGGATCGTTGCGGATTTGAACAAGGGCATGAGAGTGCCCGCCAGTGTATCAATGCAGCAAACAATATTGTCCAGATCGTTCCTGCTCTTGGATGCCAGCGGGCACCTATGCGCACTCCATTCTACAGCATTGTTCTCGCAGTAGCTGTTCTTGTCCACCTCAGAATGTATGGATGGCTTTCAACTCGCGACGAACTCACAGAGTCTCAACAACAAGAACTGAGGTTGTACGACACTTACATTCGACTTGAAGTCAACGTGCTCCAAATGTGCTCCAAGACTTGGGCATATGCGAAGACTCTTTATAACAGTGTTTGTGTTCTTTTAAAGGAAGAATTGCCTGAATTATCAAAGGAGCTATTGTTTGATGCAGAGGACTTGCTACCCTTGGACGATGCATCTGGTATGGACCAGGTTCAGATGAATACACCACAAGAGTCCTTACCTGAGTTTACCAATGAGCTTAGTGACTTGAGCAAGCTACTTGAGTAAACATTTATTTATTATTTATATCTCTCTACTATTTGGCAATCCCACTCATTTTATTTTTACCACATTGGATATTGATTGAATCATATGGAAACATTTTGAAAATCGTGTAAAGCTTTCAATGTAAGATGTTAAGAACTCTATCAATTTCAGCGGAAGCAACTAATAAGGCTTCGTCATTCAGATGAGTACCAACCACTTGAACAGCTGTAGGCTTAACCTTATCTATTTTGTGTTAGGATCTGGGATGTAATTATAAACAGAAGATTGTAACTCACTGTTATAAGAGAGCTTCGCTCTATTAGTAGGGATTGTCAAAGCAGGAAACTAGATTGTTAGCATGGAGAGGGCAATAAAGTTCAACTCACATCAATGGTGTTCCAATTATTTGTGTAGGGAAGAACAGTGAAAGTATCAACCGGGGGTGCAAAATCGGATGCACATGCACACATGATAACGTCAATCTTTTTACTTTGAAGCAGCTTCAGCCATGCTCGGCGAGTTGCAAGTTGGAGTTGAGTGCACTTAATTGTACCTTCAAGGGTAGTGGAGCCTTCTTTGACTGAGCTGATAAACAATTCTTCATCGTCTTTAAACGTAGATGCAGGAGCATAAATTCCATCATAGTTCTTCTTGACCGAAGGAACAAGGGGCTCCTTGCCAGCCATTAGAGTTTTCAATGAAGCTCGTGAGTTGTCGATATCAAGAAGTGGAAGAGCAATGTTATGGCTGGTTTCATCAAGTGAGGGATAGTCTCCAGGAACAAGTGGTACAATGGTATGGCCGGCAGCCTCAAGTTTCTTACCAGCATCTTTCAACACTTCAAGCACTTCTTCACCAAGAGTGCAAACATCGTCCTGGTAAATGAGACCAATGGTAAGAAGATGCTCATCGTGGTCCCGTGGTCTCTTGGGAGACTTGTTATCTTGCCAAGGCATAGGAATGCAGAGTGGATCATAGCCAACCCACGGCTGATGGTCAATTACAACCTTCATGAAGTACTCCAGATCAGCCAGAGTGGTGGCCATTGGGCCGGCAGAAGCCAGCAAACCAATGCTTGCCAAATCAACCCCTGAAGTTCCAATTCCAGTGTAAGGAATCCTATTAATTGTGGGCTTGAATCCATACACACCACAGCACCAGGCTGGAATACGGATTGAACCAGCCAAATCAGTGCCAACACCCAGCAACGACCCCCGGAGTGCGATCAAAGCTCCCTCACCACCTGATGAACCACCAGCGGTCCATTCTTCTGTGTTGTAAGGATTTAGTGTACGGCCAAAGATATTGTTGTGGGAGTCAGACGTAATAATGCCTTGGGGCACGTTTGTTTTGACATGCACAATGGCTCCCAAGTCCATCAGGATTTGAACCAAGGGTGCGTTTTCGGTAAGGGGATTTTTGTCAAGCAAATTGACACACCCAAGAGTTGACTGAAGGCCTTTGACTCCAAATGAATCTTTGACGCTAATTGGAAGTCCATGAAGAGGGCCAACAGGGGTTCCGGTTTTCTGAATATGTTGATCCAGTTCCTTTGCACGTTGTATAGCTTGAGCATAATTGACTTCCGTGAGACAGTTGGTGAATTGGCCAGCAATAGCCGCTCTCTTACAGAATGCCGTCGTAACTTCTTCACTAGAAACAGCTCTGCGAGCGA
The DNA here is from genome assembly GCA_030566085.1 of Geotrichum histeridarum. Classification (NCBI taxonomy): domain Eukaryota; kingdom Fungi; phylum Ascomycota; class Dipodascomycetes; order Dipodascales; family Dipodascaceae; genus Geotrichum; species Geotrichum histeridarum. The sequence goes on from JAJMHO010000078.1 coordinate 31,652, forward strand.
GTCTCAGTAAAAGCTCTTCTGCATTGTAATTGGTAGTGATGTCGATCTGGCTGGGTGAGAGCAAGGCCTGGATTGCCTTGTCGAAGGCACCCTCAGCCGAAAACGCCCCGACTCCATCTGAGCTGACTCTCCAGTCTTCAGGAGTTTCAGCTAAAATAGAATTCCTCTTTTCATTGACTCGAACTTTCCATTCAGACATCGCACTCAATTCAAGTTAGTTATAGCTTACTTGCCAGCCTAGCTAGGTTCAATGTTAAGCCCATACTTGTCAATGGTCTCAGTTTTGTGGGATGGGCCCTAACCACCAAACTTCTGTCTACCATAAAATTAGGCTGGACACAATAAAATAATCTGACTCAGCAATTACACTATTTAGCAAGGTTATCTACCTGTAAGACATACTATTATCGGCCAAGATTATCCACAGTGCTGACTAAGAGAAGATCTAAAATTTATACCTCCAGGCAACACAAGTGGAATCAAAAGTTGAAAGGAAGTATACACCCTTTAGTTTACCAAGCTCAAATGTCATCGAAACTTTCCCTGGATCAGTTAGCGGAGCCACTGTCGAAAGGTACTAGTAAGCGAAAGCGACGTATTGTACCTGAGGAACAGCGCAAGCGTATTGCTGTAAGCTGCGACCGTTGTCGTAAACGAAAGCTTCGGTGCCGCGTGTCAGAAGCACCGAAAGAAATCCAAAGTAATGGAGATTCAAGCAAACCACTGAGCCAGCCAAATGAAAATGAAACATGTACTGAGTGCTTGAAAGCAGGAATATCGTGCACTCGAGAATTGCCTCGAAAGAAGAGAGTTTATGGGTCTGTCGAAACGCTGAGTCTGCATTACCAAGCGTTGTTGCTGGTAATTCGAGACTTGTACCCAGATCGCGACTGCGAGACGCTTGGTGGGATTTTAGACATTGCCAAGGAACGCAATATAGAAATTCCGGAGAATTTAGAGCCTGAAGGTGTTCCAGAAACAGCTTTCTTGAAACAACCATCAAAGAGCCCAAGTGGGTCAGCCAGTGAAGCTTTTAATTCATCTGTGACTTCCAACGGGACAGATGCTGTTTTTTCATATCCTGCAGACAGCAGGCCGGCTGTGCCTTCAGTGAAAAGTGAAGTTTCTGCAGAGCGGAAACCTTTACCGGATCTTGGTAGTGAACGGCTGGTTTACGATCGTGCAGGACTTCCTTACTATGTTGGGTCTTCTGGTTCAATGGCATTCTTTCATAGTTTGTGCAAGATAATTGGCAAAAAGAATGAGAACCAAACCCGGGAATCCAGAGTTGCTCCTCTTGGAGAAAAGGCTGCTGCTAGCTCAGATTCAATAGCTGCCAAGTATGAATCTACCCGACAACGGAGAGAAAAGCAAGACGATGTATACTTCTATACAATGTCCTCGTCTCCCACAATTTCTGATTCCATGCCTTCGCTACCAGATGGGGATCAGCTATCCTTTCTTCCCCCTAAGGAGGAGTGTGATATTTATGTTGAAACATTCCTGCGAAATGTCAATCCATCATTTCCTTTATTCCGAATCAAACCATTTAAAGAGAAATATGAGCAATATTGGAGTGATATTCAAGGCTCTCAGCACAGAAAAACCAAATGGGAAAACCAAATCGATTGGCGGTGTTGCCTTTATATGGTTATTGTGATGGGTTCTCGTGCTCTAATTGATAGCAAAGAGTCTTCAAGAAGATATGGACCTCTTTGCAGGTATGCATCTGTGGTCCAAGGTGCCCTATCCATTCTTGCTGTTACTACAACTGTTGAATCAATCCAAACGTTATTTCTGCTTTCTCTTTACTTTTACGGAGTGAATGAACGAAATGCTTCATGGCTTGTTGTGGGGATGGCATGTCGACAAGCTATGGCGCTAGGATTCCATCGAGAAACTGCAACTGCTTCTTGTACTCCTGATGAGGCGCAACAGAGACGACAGATGTGGTATTCATTATACTCATTTGAAGTAACGCTCTGTTCAAACCTTGGTCGCCCAATCTGCGTTCGCTATGACGGAATTGACGTTACTCCGCCTAATGAAGTGGACGAAGACCTCAGTTTATACTACGCCCCAGGTTGTGTAGATACCAACTGCCGAATGTTGAAGCTCTTCATTCAGGTCATGATTAACATGCATTTGGGAGAGTGGAAGGGACTTTTGGCACCATCAAATATCAGTTCAACCTTAGAATCATCCCGCCTACTCAAGGACTTTCTTGTCACTTTACCTCCTCATCTCAGAGAGATTACGCCCGCTCTTTCTGATTATCATGCTCGCGCAATTTTGAGAATTCATATGCGAGTCAACTACACCATTAGCATTCTGTGTCGGCCGATTGTTCTTTATATGGCTGGTGCTGACCCAGCCCAAATATCTCCGCAGAATCTTCAGGGAATTGTCATGATTCTAAATATTGCAAGCGCCTCAACAGTCGCCATTTCGCAAATTTTCATGGCATTGAATGAACGAAAGTTGATTAATGGTGTTTATGAAACAGACATTTTCTACGGATACTGTGCTTGCCTTGTTCTGAGTTTGCTTTCTGTCATTATGTCTTCAGGAAAGTATGATCACTGTGGACTAGCCTACACTAAATCCGAGATTAACTCATCTCTGAGTGCCATTGTTAAAGTTATGGATAGCAATTATCTTGAGGGCACAATGTATAGACTTGCTCGCGTTACTGCAAGTATACTAACTGGCTTGGGAATCAAACTCAGCTATGAAAATCCTGATTTTCCTGCTAAAGGTAATTCTTTCGAACCAGGCTCTGCAGGCTTTTCAGATGTGTCAGAAAATCTACCTATTCCTCCAAAGCTACCACCCAGCAATGCCACAATTCCACTTACATTTGTCGAAGAGTATGAAAGGGTTTTCATGCCTCAAAATGTTCCGTTTACTTCTCCTGATGACCCCAATCTCCCCAAATTTAGCCAGCATCAATCAGAAATGACCCAGGTGAATTTGGATGACCTGGACTTATTCACAGAAGCCTTCAATGCTTCTTTCTATGACGTCTCAAATACGTTTAACTTTTCAAACGTCATTTTTCCACCAGCGATGCCTGAGAATGGAGCAGATGAATTTTCGATGCGCCCAAGTTATCCTCCTTTGCCTAATAACGCAGTCTCTATCCCACAAACATATTTCATTCCCAAAGAGCCAGATTCAAATCAACCCATAGTCTCAAGCTCGAATGAAACAATACTTCCTGATGCAGCTCCAACTTCTCCAAATAAGCGAGTACTACCAATGGACAATAACATCTATCTAGGATCGAAAGCTTATTTGGATGCTTTGTATAATCCTGGAGAAGTGGGTGCCATTTCAAACATGACATGGATGAGCGAAGATCATGGCAAAAGTCAGCTAATGGACTATGTGAACCAAAAGGCAAACCGACAGAAATAATATGAAATACCGATGTTTGTATAATGATTAACATGTAACAAATCATGATTAGAGATATATCTGAAGAGTTGAATATGAGATACGATTGTTTTGTTTTTAAACTACAGACCAGATTTTGTCACGTATCTTGATTGAAACTGCTCTACTGATAAAATAAATAATCATTATCATGAATCGGATGCCTACTCAGAGTTAACAGGGTTTGCCTTCCTTTTGGAGAAGTGTGATCAAGGATCAAGGTTTGGCCCTGGCTCAAATCAAGCATAGAGTCACAAACTTTAGTGGTAAAAGTGTTGACAAACTTTAAGTAACCAAGCAAGCAAAGAGTAATAGATTTAAATGATGTTTGAATAGACTCAATCATTACATACAAATTACAACTATAATACTTCGACCCACGAAACAAAATAAAACAGAAATTGTGAATCTCTCACTGAGAACGTGAAAATTTCACAGTTTAGCTGGTGGAGCGTGAGCTAATTCCACAAGCCAAGTAAATGGAGTAGACTCTATATCTCATATGGATCATTTTCAGCTTCGCAATACTTGAGATAATCTTCATGAGACAAAACCTAGGATATAGGAATTCCCCTCATGATTAAAACGGTGTATTTCCAACTTCAGAAACCTTTAGAAATAAGACGTGTATGCTATCGGATGTTTGAACTACAAGGATCTCGACACTGCGTTGTATAAGTTGCAGGCGCGTGAACATGAACAAGGGTGTCTAGATATTAAAAGCGCTTTAAGTATACAATTCCTGCGAATCATGCACTAAAAGACAACAACAATGCGCTATGTTATTATTCCGTGATGAACTATAAAGATGAATATGGCAGGCAACGCCTTCCTATTATTCTAAGCTTTATTGTTGCTTTCAGACTTTGCTACGCCTTGAAATGATATAGCTTAATTTCAGACCTACTATGAAATATTCCCCAGTGTTTATGCCCTAAATTTTTTCCATAGATTTCCCACGCATAGAATCAATATTCAGCTTGTTCTAGCAGTGGGATTGCGTAAATCTAGCTTTTGAAGATCTCAAAAAACGGTCGGTTAAAAACCTTCACCCACAAACAACAACTATTTCTATTTCTAGCCAACCCAAGTTATATCCACAATCAATATGTATTAACCGAGTTGAATATAGACAGAATGCATTTAAGAAGCGACGGTGGCAACTGCTAGCAATGAATACTTGGGTATGTAAGTCTTGAGAATCACTGCCTGGATGGTTAGTATAACCACATCTTCGCCAATTATAACGCTTATCAAAATATATATACATGAATTCGGAAGGAATGATGATCAATATATAGCTCTGGTTTGGAATTTATTGCAGTGCCAGTGGCAATTTCAGTTTATTAATTGCTATTGCGCTATGAAGCGTGGCTGGTTCAGTTCAATGAAAGAGAGTCGAAGAGGTTGGTTGGCATGTGTACATGCATTTGTACATGTGAGTGAGGCTTTTGCCATTTTGGGACATCTCAACAATATCCTCTCGCCGTCAATATGCCTACTACTGAACCACTCGGGACCACTCTCGGCAGCAGGCCTCTTCTATATAGGCCTATGTTTCAAGAGAGAGAAACTTTTGCAATCATATAGGCTGGGAAAATTCAGAAAATTATGTGGTTTTTGATGTGTCTGCTTGTTTCTTTACTCTTTTGATCCAACTGTACGTGAACACATGTCTGTTCCTGAATTCCTTCCTGTTCCTATCCCACTTCCTTGTTACTTCCTGAAGCACAATACTCCTTATTGAGGACGAAGTTTCATGGTTCTCAACAAAAGATTGGGATAACTGATATTAAAGAACAGATGATAACCTTTGTAGGTCTTATGAACTTCTGAGGTGTTATACACAAAGCCAGAATGTTCAAGTAGATCTTCATACATAGCAGCAGTGCATCTAACAGAACGATTGAACCTTGTATCTCTGTATTTCTATACATGAATTCTTTGTTTAGAATTAAAAATCCACGATATATATATGCAATGTGTATTCTGTAAAGCATGAAAGCACATCCAACTCGGACCAGGGTACTTGAACAATATATTTTATGTCATCTTATGATTCTGGCATTGAGGTACGTATAGAAATATTTGAGTACGCGAAACTGCATGACATGATAAACGTTCTCTTATTCCTCTTGCATGCTGCCGTGGATTGATCATGGATTTGAAGTGAAAGCGAAGTCAGTAAAGCATTTTGTCTGAAATTTGTTTCGCAGAAATATGGTTACCTTGTGTTTCTGGTTGGCATGGATAACGGGAACCAGCCAACTCTAACGTTCCGGATGAGCTCTGCATCCCAAGCTTAGTACAGAGGCTTGTCTCATCTAAATAGATATATCATGAGCAGTAATTAATCAGAGCAATAATAATTAATATTATTATATCTGTGGCAGTACACAAACGTAAAAAATATGGGAATCCGTAGGATATTGGGTAGTCTTAGCTCCCGCTTGTAGCTGTTGGCTCAAGTGCGAGCGAGGCAACAAAGAGAAAACGTATATGTGCCTTGCAATTAATGTCAGACTATCTAATTAATATCATCATTGAACACTATTTTAAAACAGCATGGCATGGCATGGCGCTGCCTAAGCTTACGATAAGCTGCATGGTCTTCAATGCTTTAGCCAGCATAATGTTGGGGGAGAACGTTCACGTGAACTATCGGATACAATAGGCCTATAATCGAAGTAAAGAGATGCAAAGGTGCTGATCAAAGCTCTGCATATTAGGCTTTAAATTCATCAAGTGAGTCTGTTCAATTTGATTACTGATTCTTGATAAATCGCAATTAATGAGCAGTGAAACAGTTTAAGTATTCGATTTACGGGATCTTCCAAATCAAATGTTCTCGTTAACAACAGGTAGTCGGCAGCTGAGCTTTGAGCTGTGACTTGGTTAAGGAAATGGATATGGGAGTTGGATTGTTGGGCACGACAATGAACGATGATCCTTGCATAATAGCGGGATGGAGAACACAAAATAGAGAGATGACTGCGCGTCGTAAAAAAGAGGCGGCGAGTTGACACAGAGTCAAGTTAGGCTTTGGCGAAGCGCCTTGGATGTGGTAATTTGTAGCAAGAGCATGTGGTTCACAAATAGCAATCTGACAAGCAAGCGATAGACCAGACAATGATCGAAACCGCTATCACTCCAGAACAAAGAGGACAGAATAATCAAATGCTAATGGCTCTAACACAGCAAGACAACGATAGTCTCAAGTAAAAGGACGAGATGAGCTGAGCAATAAGGTTTTGGAAGGGGAGTGATTTTGCTCATAATGTATTATTCTTCTCCAGGTTAACGACCAGTTATAGATGATCATTGAAGGAAAATTACCAAAAACAAACTCAAAGGCTTCTCCCGTATCGCGGCAGCCTATATATCTTCAGAAAATTTAATTTAAGTTATGAAGTTATTAAGTCCTAACAGGAACCCATGAAGATAGAAATAACCATGTTCTAGTCATGTTTTTGGACTGCGACTTAAGCGAAGCAGAGCTGAGATATAATTCAAGTTTAAGCAGTCATATAGCAAATTCAAACAACTGGAGACCATATCAAATAACGAAATAGAATCAAAATCGAAGTGAGATCGAAGAAATAAAAAATATTTCTGGAGTTAGTATACATTATCATTTGTCAACCTCTACCCAAATCGTCAGGCCGTTGCTTGATGATCTAGCACAAAGGATTGACCTAATCGGCTTTATATATCTATCAGGCTATATAAGGCTGAGACTAGTTTATTTCAATTGAGCATATTAAAGTCATCCAGTTCATTGCCGAGTTAACTCCAGTTACCAGAAGGTTAACCGTTGCTTGGGGTGTGGGTCTTCTGAAAACTAAATTTATATTCTAGACCTCCAGAAAAGACCAGCTCCAAAGCCCTTACCCCGATAATTTTGTTGCATTTTATTATTTAGCATACATGTGATAGGGCAAGGGTGTTGGATATCATCAGCCCACAAGAAGCAACAAAAAAGACCCAGCCAAGTAGATCCTCTAGGTAGAACATTCCTGCTTATACCTTACACTGGACTATGAAGTTGATGCTTTGAACATGGAGGAGTAGAAGTTAACAGCTTTTCTGAGGAGCTCTAGTGAGTGGATGTATAGGAAGTTTAAATAGACAAAAAAGCTCAAGAAGATATAGATATCAAATAACCAAATAATAAAAAAACAAATTTAAAACTTAATAATACTAAAATTAATTTTTATTAATTAACTACGCGCCTTTTTGGTCGTTTCAAGAAACGCGTCTCACTCAATAGCGGCATCGGTCCTAGGTACGTAAGTTCCCAATTACCATGTAAGTCTGTATACAAATAGAAAAAACATAACCAGAAAAGAAAAAGATGAAGGCTGGATTCACTATCATGGGCCCCGGGAATTAGCACATAGGTCCTACGCAATTTTTGGTGTTGTATATATAGGCTATATGGAGATCCAATAAGCTGTCTTGAGATTCGTAAAGCTTCAAGTGGACCAAGAAAAAGTTGAAGAAAAACCTAACTCATGTAAAACATATCAAGGCAGAACTTGTCGTTTCGTTAGCATGTGTGTTTGAAGCAGATATTTACAGCAAGTTAGGTGGGCCATGGAATTATCTTCAGTAAACCTAACTGAAAACCCAACTTAAACGACGGGGACGACGCAAAAGAGAAGATTATTATCAATTGACTGTCGACTTGTCCTCGTGTCTTAGGCTTGGTTTTCTTGAAATAATTAATTATATATCCTAGACTAGGCCGACTGTAATTGGAGGCCTATTGAAGTAGGGCTGCATGTGATATAATATTAGTATTTAATACCACTAATACGTATATACAGCTATACAGCTATACAGTTATGCATGTATAGACGGACCCAAGTCTTATTGGAATCCATTGGATTAGACATGCTAATTTCAGAGCCCAAGGGAGAAATCGGGATAGGCATACCCATTCCACCTTTAGGGTCATAATATTTCAAGTTCGGCGCCTTGGGAGGGAGGGGTTTGTTTCCAGCGCTAGCTTGGCTTCTCTATTTTACTCTAACCGAAGCATTTGGTGTGCTTCCATCGAAGTGATGATTGCTACTGTTCATAAGCTCTTGTTGAGCTTTAATTCTATAGTTGCAAACGGTCTACAGAGGTGTTGAGGATGATAGATTTCTTGGAATCGTTGATGGCGAAGTTAATGATATGGCCTGATAGAAAATTGGAGGCTTTATTTACTATTAGAATTGCCTCTTTCTTGTTTATTTTTCACTATATCCATGATCTTCATCATATTTCGTCTACATTGCCCTCTTGAATTAATTTTCATGGCGCCTAGTCAAAGATGCGATATCGCCGATGTTGGGGATTGAGACCAAAGACAGACCTCAATATACGTAGTGTAAATCTCTGTCTTTCACATTTCTGTATAATTTCTTTTTAAGCGAAGTTGTCAAATACCAGAAAAGGTTCCACAGGCACATGTCTTGTGCGTCCAATTCCACGTGAGTTAGCGCATAACAATGTTTAAGGTTAAGTTTAGCTAACCTTAAACAGTCCGTTCTGGTGCTAACCTTAAGCTTGACCAAGCGCTCGCTAGCTAGCAGACCCAACTTTAAAACTCAAACCTATATTTATATATATGCAGCAGCACATATACCCACTCTTTTCTTTTTCTGGGGTTAATTTGTGTTTTTGTGCCAACATCTATAGCTATAGATGCCTTTGGGCTTCCCAAAGTCTTAACCTGCCACACTTATTGCACTTTGCATTTGGGTTAATTTACTGATTAATTGTTTACTCTGATATATTATAATTGCATAATTATATATATATATATATATATATACAGATGTATTATTGAAGACATAAAGTTAACCGCATTTCATTTCATCCTGCTCATATTTTCTTTTTCCAGTAAAAAATTTCCCTGTTCGCCTTTCGTACTCTTCGGCTCAAACTTATATATCAACCATCTCAGCCCTCCTCTTTATTTTCTCTTCTTCTTTTCTTCTTCTTCCTTTTCTCTTTCTTCTCCATTTCCACGACTTTATGAACCAACCGTTCCCTCAGAATGATGAACCAAGATCATATTCAAACACATCTGCAAAAGCACAACTTGCTTATATCAACAACACCTCCATGCGTGCCGGTCTCTTCGATAAGTGACTCAACGCCCCGTACGACCCGCACGCCTCGCTCGTCGGCAAGCTCATCATCCAAAGTCACAAAGAAAATCTCTAAGCATGCTGCCAAAAGACGTCCACGAACTTCTCATATTTGGCACTACTCCACCATCAACCCTGATGACGGCGTTACCCTCAACTCCGACGGCCAAGAAGTTTGGGTATGTTCCATGTGCAAAGACAAGAAAACTACCTACCTGCTCTCAGGTGGCACCGCTGCTCCCATCAGACATCTTCTTAGAGTTCACAAAATTGAACCCTGCTTGACCCAATCTCGTCCACGCAAAAACAGTGCTGGCGGTACAAATACTTCAACAGCCGCCTCCTCATCCTCCTCATCTCAGGCAAAAACTAAATCTGCCTCTAAGAAAGGTCCTGTGAGTACTGAACCTACAGTTCCGGCAACGCCCGCATCGCCTGCCACGCCTGCAACTCCACTTAGCACCAACGTTTTGCCCACTCCCCCACTTGTGCCATTCTCCTCTGTACCTGGGGAAGAATCTGTGCTTTTTCTGCCAAACTCATACTCGGTGCCCGCGACCCCCATCAACGAATACCATCCTCCATCCTCGCCTTTTTACTTTGACACCATATCAAACCCTTTTGAAATGGCCGACTCCTCTATCATCGCTGCCGCCGCACAGATCGCCGCCGTGCCCACTCCTAACACTTCCTCATATATTACAACTACACCTTCCACCACCTCTGGCACAAGCACCAACACCTCGGGGACTCCAACTTTTGACACTGTCTCGACACCCGCCTCACCTTTTGCGTCATCGGCTGTTGACCAATCCCTCAACGGGCCAGCTCACACAGAGGCCAATGCTAACCACATTAACGTTGACGGTGCCATTAAGGCTCTACTTGACATGGTTATCAACTATGATATCCCAGCCAGTCTCATAGAATCCCCAAGCTTCAAAAACTTTTGTGTGAGCCTGAATCCCCACGCAACCACTGCCTTACCAGCTCTCAAAGATACCCTTCACCATCCCAACGCAGGCCCTTCCACCCCCATCCCCGCCGCTGCCTCTCTCTCTTCTGCTGCTGGTGGCGAATCCAACAACTATAGAATGCACCTGGGTGTGCACTCGCCATCGGCGTCTTCCTCCTCCACTGGGTTTTCAAACTATACATATGCGGCGGCGCCGTACAATAGCATTTATTCTAGCACGCCGCCAACTCCGCAAATGTCTTCATCATCTTCGTCGGCTGCTATGATGGCAGCTGTGGCAGCTGCAAGCTCACATATGCCAGGCAACAACAATGCTATGTGGTTTTCGGCTTCTGAAAGTGAAGATGCCTTGCTTGGAGACGTTTACAATAACGAGTTCATGTGGCACCTCAACTAAGTGTGTGCAATTTTTTTTTTTTTCAAGATTTTTATTTGGTTCTTTTTTCGGTTCTTATTTTTTCTCTCCCTCAGCTGGTTTCCGCTTCTTATTGAAGTGGACTTTATTTTATTATTTCATGATCACTTAAGGCCAAGATAGCTTGTGAGACCATGCATATGGGCTGTTATTGCTTACTGCATCTTGACTAAAAAATTGATCTTAAAAAATAATAAAAAACCTTGACCAAAAAGAGAGGACAAATGAAATAGAAGCGAGAGAGAAAATCCAAATATTATCCAGGTGATTTCTTTTATATTTCATGGTTGACTTTTTTTTTCTCTGGCGTTTTTTTATGATTTTTTGACGACTTCATGGATTCTTGTTTTCCCTACTTTTTTTTCCCCCTAGGCTTTTACTTCCTTTGTGTTTCTATGTGTGATTTGCTTCTTCTATCTCGCTTGATTTGTTCCTGTTCTTCTTCTTCAGCTTTCTCCAACCTCGTTTCATTCTTCAAAGTCGCTCTTTTCACAGTTTCCTACTTAACCCTCGCTCAAGATATAGACCTTTTCTTCTCCTGGTTTTTTGGGTTTGCGATCAACGAGAAGGATTTGTTACAAAGATTTCTCGTTTTCATGTATTCCTATTTGTTCCTTTTTTTCAATTTTTTTCATCATTGGCTTCTTTTCAGCTCACCTTTTTTCTTGGTTTTTGTGGCTCATATTGCAGCTCATCTTTGGTTGAATCTCGTCATTTCGACTTGCTTTAACTCTCTGGTGCTGCTTATCCAGATACCCTGAGTACCACAAGAAAGCCATAGGGAGTATATGAGTTTATAAATATAAAAAAAAAATCACTTACGGTTATATAAATGAATACAATGACTGATTTTGATGATTGAAAACTATGAGAAATCCCTCTCCCATAGCCAAGGCCCGCCATGTCAAGGTGTGATTGGGTTTGGTTTTGTGATAACTCTCAAATTACAAGCATCTTTGGGGTTTTGAGCCCTGTTCGTATTTGGCCCTCATTGCAAAAGATCAGAAGCTAGTATAAAGCTAATTGTACGGAGTCCTCCGGCTCGAAAAGTAAGGTCATAATATAAACTATACATTTTGTAGTTGAATCACTCGATCCATAGATATGAAAAGTAGAGAGAACTTGGAAGAAATGATAGGGTGAGATGATGTTGACAAAAGTGACATAACAGCTGGGAGACTCATGTTGTGCAGAGATGAACTGAAATGGTTAAAATCTTTCCCGCTTGCCTTGTTTCTGCTATAGCTTATTTTCAAAAAGTTGTTGAGTGAGATGTAACGAATTTAGAATGGAAACGGGCATGGAGAGTGGACCGATCATTGAAAACGGATGGTGATAGATATATAGATGAGCGTTTCACTTATTCTTTTCAACAGAGGAGACTATAAACTTCCAACTTATGAAACAGATGATTGGAGAAGAGAGGAGTAGATCAGAGATGTAAAGAGATCTATTTAGTTTATAAATGTAAAGATGAATTCTGTAGAATACTCACTGATCGCAATGACAATAGAAGTTATTGAGGTTGACATAATTTCCTGTTTTTCAGTGTTTTTTTTCCCTCTTTGGCACTGCTTTTCAGAGTGTTCATTGCTCTTTGTAAGAGATATCAGTTAATGAGATGAAGTGCAACGAAACAAGATGCGAGTACTAATTTTTCTGGCCTTTTTATTTCCTAAATAATGAACTGTTTTCAACAGTCCGAGTTAATTTCACTTACTCTTCTCGGTTCAATTAGTGGATTGAATCTGATGGCGAGATAGAACTATAGACCCTAGGTCTAAATTTCAGAAGAAATGAAAACCACGTTGTCACTTCCACGGACGCAACATTTTCCTAGATCTTGAGGTTTCTAATATTCACGGATATAACCGGCTCTGCACCCAGGTATTTTGTGTGGTCTTTCAATGAACCTCATTATGACATGGTTTTTCTCGGTCCACCCTGTTGTTGCTTCTCTAGATACGTAGTCTCAAGGTACTGAGATTATGTGGACTACCAAATTTATGTCCTGTTCCAATTCTGGTCTAGACCTCTAGGTAGGACTTTCTGGATTCACAGCTGATTCAATTATCAACACGCAAATTCAGTAAGAAGTTTGATTCATGGCCAGTGAAGATGTAGTTTAGTTCAAATAGACTATATATAGTAGTAGCTAGCCGCAGCAACTATCAACATCTAGCTATAGTTTTTGTTCTAAATGAATGGCTTTAAACTAGTTTTTTGCTCTTTTGCGAAAGAATTAGTTTGAGAGATTACGTCTCCAAGCTTAAGCACGAAATACCCGCTAAACCTCAATCTGGTTAAGATTTCCAGGGTTACCCATTTGCAAGTATACACACATATTGACCTATATTGCATGCCCCAAACGACACTAGCTAGCTAGGCATTTTTTCTAATAATTAACTTGAGCATTTCAACAAGAGTGGCAACCCGCTTATTATTTCAAGACCCATTGATGCTGGCGCTTTTGATACAGGTTATACCCGGGTTTGCAATTAATATTGATCACTTCACTTTTCTAACCATGAATACTCTTTCCAAGTGAAGAGACCAAAGTAGCCGCTAAACAGCAGTTGACACTATTCAAAGATCCATCAAGAGGCGGGCAAATCTAAACCTGGCTGGTTACCTCGCTAGTGTGCCAATAGTGCGGTACAAGCACTTGCTCTTTAACCTATCATTAGGCAGAACAAACCTGAGCGTACTTACCGAAATACGGGCCCTCCTGATTTCAAATTACTTTTGGAAGCTAACACCTAAGCTTGCTTGACTTCTAAGAAACATTTTCTTTGTGGTTGTTTTTTCGTGTTATCTCCGATTTCATCTGAACCTAACCAACATTGAGGGTGCTCGCTTATAGGTGCTCGCTTATAGCGCTAGAAGTAATTTATAATGGGTCTGTAAACCATGCACTCATGGGAAAGCATGCTGTAGTTTGCTAGATCTATCATTGGCGGCGATATACGAATTTCACGAACTTCAGTATATCGATTTAGTTACTGCCTCGTGATGCTCAAGAATTTTGCCCCAGAGTATACTTGGACCTTAATTACTGTATACAGCTGCAGAACTATACGAGATCACACATATGATCACTTTGAAGAGTAAGAAAAGTAGTCAGCCGTGATTAATGGATCATAAATAATTCAGGCACACATGTGCAGTTAAACGTAAGAATTCAACGCGTTCTGCGAGGATTCCCGTGCACATGCCACATACTGATTGCACATGTCACCAGGTATCCAGAATTCACCTTTTCTAGCGACAATTGGTGTTAGCCAGAATCGAAATTCAGCATTCAGCATTTAATTAGCTATGTATACCCAGCTCTACATAACAAAAAGTTCAGTACCTGCAAGCTAGCTAGCTTATGAAGATTCATATTTCACGTGAAGACTGGGCTGTTGATGCAGATGCAGAGCCAGCTTGCTAGCTGATGTTGGTTTATTCTTTTGGTAATTAATATATATCGGGTCAGGCATATAGGCCCAATATGCCTATATACATGGCTGAAAGTATAACATGGTATTATAATTAATAGATGTCATCGAGCTCATGTAGGTCGATGGGAAAACCTTCAATACACTATTTAAAAATATGACCTATACTCGCGCTTACTTCACTGGAGCCGTATGCATCTCGTCCAACCTTCTAAGTGTGACCGAGTTAAATCCGAAGGCCACTAATTCTGGGGCGGGGAGTGCTACTAAGAATCCTAGTACGTAACGAACTTCCCGTATGTGCATACATCAAGGCTTGCATTTGTCTTGCTTATATGTCTTCAAGTTAATTTACTATGTGTCTTTCAAAAGCATGAGCTATAGTTGTTCCTGTAGGTTTGGTTGATCTCGTTTTATTTTGGCGATGGGTATTTGTTAATTATGGAGGTTTCAGTAATAATCATAGGCATGAACTATAATATTAGGTCTACTCTACAAAACCCCAGTTTCGTTACTGCACGCATAATAATCGTGTGTGCAGCAATCATACAATTTAAAAGCTTTGCAAGCCATTTAGCTGCAGCTTCCTAAGGCTAACTCTTCCAGTTCATTTATAACGCAAGAATATGCATATTGTCTGTGGGCTTAATATTCTTTTATAACTGTAGGCTACAGATTAGAATAGTGCCAACGCCGCTCATAGACCTATAATTCTTACGCTGGATTTGAATGTCCATCCGCTACTCGGCCTACTCTTTATGAAAGTTAGCTTACTTGAATGATGCTCTGATACATTTAGCTAGTCATTTTCATTTCTGTGAATTACCTTTTCGACCTATGCTGGATTATACATTTCCGAGCCTTTCGCCCAGTAAAAAAGGTTGGCCGTATTAAGCTGGGCTTGCGTTGCGTGCAAGTGTCTATGGAGTTCTCCGCTAAGGCATTCCGATAGCAGATATACAAGAAGAAAAGATCAGAACTAGCCTGATCAAAGCCTTCCCAAATCACATCAAGTGAGCGATTTAGGACAAATTGTCTTTTCACAACTATAACAATAAGTTTATCTCTACAAGATTTGTTTTACTACTTTCTGAAGAATTACTTCAAAGAAACTTGAGCCCACTCGACCAATTGGTACTAGAAAAGCTGCCGGATTTCAAACCTTTGAGATTGCCCGCTGCAAAAACAAAATCGTTTTACAGAAACTTCTACATACAATGCATTTGAATTGATTCCAATGGACTTGGTGAAAACTGAGGTTTGGCTGAATTTCACATACACATCCTCTTCAAGGCACCCTGCAAATAAACCAATGAGATAAAACAAGGTTTATTGAATCACTGATATAACAGGAGACAAATACTGCGTTTTTTAAGACGTAAATTACAACTAACTACACAGACTGTAGTTAATTTTAACCATTTGCCGAATCTCGTTATTAGTATTGAGTGGGGTTTCTAAGTCCTATGTATACATTTTGCACAAGGTTTGGCACTCTCTTTAACTAATGTCTATAGAACCAATTAAAGTCAGTTCAAAGCTCTAAATGGAAGACGAGCCTGCTTCCATTTTTACTTCCTTCCTATAGGGTTTATGATTTAGTTGAAATTCAAATGAGATAGCCTACAAGCGAGCTATAGATATCGATAATATCATACGCTTACAAACGACCCATCTAGAATCTGTGCCCTGGAAAATATCCTTAAACTATAGTTTTCATACAAGAAACCC
Organism: Geotrichum histeridarum; assembly: GCA_030566085.1. Classification (NCBI taxonomy): domain Eukaryota; kingdom Fungi; phylum Ascomycota; class Dipodascomycetes; order Dipodascales; family Dipodascaceae; genus Geotrichum; species Geotrichum histeridarum. The sequence goes on from JAJMHO010000078.1 coordinate 47,798, forward strand.
CACTCAAAGTTGATGGATTATTCTAGCCGTAAACATCCTCAGTGGTTTTCCAAGTATACATTGCAAATGCTATAAGAATGAGTTTTGACCCTCTCATAATGCAATTGAAATACTATACTCTGTTATTTGACGAAAAAGATTCATACTTCTATCACAAAAAGTACCAATCAAGTAGAAAACTATTTTAATGCTACAGATTATATAAATATGCCTTGGAAATCACACTAAGTCAAGAGATTGATTACTGAAATGACCATATCGCAAGGTGAATTTAACCCCATTTTATCATATGAATGGAGCAAGTAGCTCGATGGAATATAGGAATAACAATAAAAATAGCAAAATCAACATATGGTAAGAACTTCTAATGATTTCCTGAGTTTCAATGGCTTCAAATATATCTGTAGAGAACCTTATTTTTAAAGTTATAATAGTGATGGTGATTTCTCTATCTTTATCTCCAGTGCAAAAAACCTTGAGAGCCTCCATATATATTTGCAACAACTAAGATTAAATGTAATCATACTCTGTCAACTGATACATACAGACATCATTTTGCTTCCAGACCTAGAGGCATATTAAGATTGAAACATCGAAATTTAGAATTCTGTCTTCAGGGCCTGTTACAAAAACCCAAAACGTCAGTGCTGACTCATCCAGATCTATGTTGGCCACGTTGGCTTGACAATCAAAAACCATCATGATGAAAAACTCACTTCGCTAGATATAAGAAGGCCAGTAGAGATATCGCATAGACCTTGAAGTCACACCATTCTTTCTATCTTGCCACGGCCAATTCGCATATTTGATTTAAGCCCACAGCAACGATGGTAAGCATTTTCTTGATGTCGATTGTAACAGACGGCTGATCTGATTTCGTCTCTAGGACTTTGAAAGCATAGAAGAAGTCGATGGCGTTCGATTTTCTTGGAATGTCATTCCATCAACAGTGAAGGAGGCCCAGAAGTCGGTCATTCCTGTAGCTGCAATGTACACACCACTATTCAGTAAGCCGGAGCTCATGGCATTGGCCTATGAGCCAGTTTTATGCAGGAACAAAACTTGCAAGTCCATCTTGAACCCATACTGGTAAGTCCCACAATGGCTACACCCATTATAAGTGTCTAATACCATAGCCTTCTTGATCTGGGTGCAAAAATTTGGACATGCCGTCTCTGTCTACATAGGAATCCTCTTCCTGCAACTTACCTGACAGCCACTCCTGACAACCTTCCTCAGGAACTTCGTCCTTCCAATACCACCGTCGAATACATTTTAAACAAACGCTCAAATACTCCTCCAGTGTTCTTATATGTTGTTGATGTGTGCCAGGATTCTGAGAATCTGAACGCATTGAAGGACTCGCTTCTTGTCAGTTTGAGTTTACTCCCTCCAACTGCACTTATTGGCCTTATTACCTTCGGTACCCATGTTAATGTTCACGAGCTTGGTTATAACGAGTGCTTCCGAACCTTGACATTCAACGGTAAAAAGGCATATACGGCAAAGACTATCCAAGAAACATTAGGATTTCTCGCAGCTGATATGCGCTCTGGCATCCCCTCGCAACCTACTATGAGAACTGCTGCTAAATATCTTCTTCCTGTACAGGAGGCAGAGTTTCAGTTAACCAAGGTCTTGGAACAGCTCCTACTTGACTCTTTCAAGATTCCTAAGGCCAACCGATCGCAACGCTGTACGGGTGTAGCATTAAATGTTGCCATTAGTATTCTAGAAACAGCATTCCCTAATACTGGTGCACGAGCAATGCTTTTCGCTGCTGGTCCCTGCACAACTGGGCCTGGTACTGTTGTAACCCCACAGTTGCGTGAAACAATTCGCTCTCACCACGACATAGATAAAGATCTAGCTCCTCACTACAAGAAAGCAAACGCTTTTTACGAAGAGCTAGGAAAGCGTGCTTCTCGCAATGGTACAGTCGTCGACGTCTTTGCAGGATGCTATGATCAAGTTGGCCTCGATGAAATGCATCATTTGCCAGATAGCACAGGTGGTGTCATTGTTCTTTCCGACGCCTTTTCAACTTCTATCTTCAAGCAAAGTTTCCTGCGCGTGTTTAACAAGGATGACCAAGGTTTTCTTTGTATGGGATTTGGTGGAAATCTCGAAGTCAAGATGTCGAAAGAGCTGAAGGTTTCTGGTTTGGTTGGGCCTGCCATTGGGCTTCACAACAAAACTGCGTTTGTCTCTGATAATGATATTGGCATTGGTGCGACCAGTTCTTGGAAGCTTTGCGGTATCACTCCTTCATCGACATACTCTCTTTACTTTGAAGTCGCCAGCACTCAAGCGCCAACAGCTCATGTCAATGAACAACCTCCTCAAGTTTTCATTCAGTTTATTACATACTACCAACATCCTGAGGGTCACTTTCGTCTGCGTGTCACAACTGTGGCTCGTGCTTTATCTTTACCAGGTCAGATTGAATACCAGAAGCAGTCCTTTGATCAGGAAGCAGCAGCAGCCATTATTGCTCGTCTAGCTATGTTCAAGGCTCAGAAGCAGCCAGTGGCTGATGTAGTGCGATGGATTGATATGATTTTGATCAAACTATGTGCTCATTTTGGCAACTTTGTCAGAGACGATCCTAATACCTTCAAACTGGCCCCTCAACTTAGCTATTTCTTCCCTCAGTTCATGTATCACTTGCGACGAAGTCAGTTCTTGCAAGTCTTCAACAATTCTCCTGACGAGACGGCTTTCTATCGTCATGAGCTCATAAAAGAAGATACGACCAACACCACCATCATGATTCAGCCTACTCTAACATCTTACGAATTAAACAAGGCCGAGGGAGAGCCAGTTTTGCTCGATTCCTCATCCGTCAGCCCAGATCGCATTCTGCTACTCGACACCTTCTTTCATATTTTGATTTACCATGGCGAGAATATTGCAGCGTGGAGACGTGAAGGATATCAAGATCGTGAAGAGTATGGCAATTTCAAGTCATTGCTACAACTTCCTCGCACAGATGCTGCTGAGCTACTTGTAGACCGATTTCCTTTACCGCGTTTCGTCGATACTGAGGCGAACGCATCTCAAGCTCGATTCCTGATGGCTAAGTTGAATCCTAGTAAATCTTCATCTGGGCCAGGCAATTACACCAATAATGGAAGCACTACAGTGGTGTTGACAGACGATGTCAGTTTGCAAGAGTTCATGGCCTACCTGCTCAAGGTCAGTGTCTCCACCAAAAATAAAGACATATAACCTAACCCTGAGTACTTGATAACACCAAATCTGAAAAGTCAGAATCAGTAGCCAACACATAGTAATGAGTACGACTATAAAGTCAACAAAAGACGTTCTAGAGACCTTCAGTGATCCTAATCTGGTGTCTCATGGATATTTAGATACAGCCCTTGAGCGGTATAATCCACTAACTCAACAGGCAGAGCTTCATTCGGCCACATCACAATTACTATCCCAGCTCGATCATGCATCCCAGGAGTTGACGTGGAAGCTCGAAGAGACGATGACAGATCTACTTAAGTCTGGCCCTCGATTAAATTATGAAGTCGAGCTGCTACGGAGTGGTGTTGCGGGTCTTGTGAGTGATATCGATGAAGTGAGCGAAAAGAGGGTGGAGCCAACCGAAAGTTCGAAGGCCAGCGAAGCAATGCGACGGTTAGAGCAGCTGGAGCGAGTACGCAGCAAGATGCAGGAAGTTGAAGCTGTGCTCCGTGAAGCTGAAATTTTGTTTAGCGATGAGCAGGCTGCTACGAACGAGGTTATTACATTAATTGACAACAAAGATGTGGAAGGAGCTTTGAAGAAGGTCGAGCGACTGGCGGAGTTGGTACAGGTATGGAAGGGCACATCTCAGTATTCAGCCAAGGTCAAATTTGTGGCTGGTCTGCGGAAACGGATAGAGGAGGCATTAAGCAATATCACCAGTCAGCAGCAGCGAGGGAACGAGGGCGCTCAACTGAATAGAAGTGGCACTCCATCTTCTGCCAGATCAAGTCCAGCACCAGAGCAGGAAAGCTACTATGGACTGTTGGGTCAGTTACGAGGGAAGATTGGATATTAATGGCATGTATATATATCTTTGTTTTCTTTGCAATGAAGTTAAAATAAATAAAGCGTTATTTGGAAGAGGCCCCCGTGAGAATCAGGTTTCTCTGGTCTGCGTCGAACATATTGATACCTTCTTTCAGTGCTCTAATGATTAAGGGCATAGACTGAGGAGTAAAGTCCTTGCTGGAGCGAAGAGCATGCAGGTCTTCACCAAATCCGCTAGTCAATAGCTGAAGATAGTATTGATTGAATTTTTCAGAGTTCTCAGCTGCTTTCTTCTCGGCTTGGGCGCTAGCATCGAGCTCTGGTGGGATCAAAGATTTAGGGTGCTCCACCTCTTGATATTGATTTGCGTTGCTATCGGCAATGTCCAAATCGACGTCTACATCCTTCATATCTTCATCTTCAATCTATACAAGTTAGCTTCTGGAATTCACGGAAGTGCAAGCCACTTACATGTGTATCTTGAACTGTCTGCTGTTCCAAGCCGGAATCTGAGTCTGAAGAGTCTGAGGAATCGGATGAAAAGTCTATCTAAGGTTAAAAAAATATAGTAGAAAAACAATAAAGATACATACCCTCAGTTCTAGCTACCTTTCTCCTCCGTCGCTTGCGCTGAGGCTCACTTGTTGATCTTTCTGGCGCCATTATATGATTGTCTTCAAGTATTGATCTCGTTTCCAAGAAATTTTTCCTACATTTGGGAAGAACACGAAACCTAGCCCTGCTCACACACGGATGTAGAGCACTACCGTTTTGAGTTCCATAAATTAAAAAAAAAAATAAATTGAATAATTTCGCGTCGCCAACACTTGTTTCTACTTTTAATCGCATCGTTTCATTACAAAAGTTTTCAGCATGGAGGTTCAGGTCTCGTCAGAAGCTCAGTGGAGCCCCAAAATTGAGAAACTTATCATTGATGGGTCGAAAGATTACGCCTTGAAAGACTTTGAGGGCGCGTCTGAAAAGTTTTCAAATGCGTGTATGGAGTATTCAGAAGAGAACGATGGCAACGACAGCCCAACCCTACTGTTCCTATACGGCCGAGCCATGTTCCAGATAGGTGTTACCAAATCTGACGTGTTGGGTGGTACCGGGGGTAACAATAACCCGAATGGCGAGTCTAGTAAACAATCAGAACAGGACAAGCCTAAAGAGGAAGAGAACCCCAACTTTCAACTGGCAGACGACGTGGCGGATGACGAAGAAGAGGCGGAGGAAGAACAAGAAGAGCAGAGTGAGTTCGAATTGGCGTGGGAGGCTCTTGATGCTGCTAGAGCTCTGTTTCTCATTGAGATCAAGGAAGCTGGTGATGACGCGACCAAGGTCAAGTCTCTCGAAACCAAGCTGGCTGAGACATTTGATCTCCTAGGTGAAGTTTCTCTGGAATCCGAGAATTTCCCTCAGGCTGCGCAAGATTTACTTGAATCACTTGTATTGAAAGAGAAACTTTACAAGCCGTCTTCTTCACTGATATCTGAGGGCCACTTTAAACTTTCGCTGGCTTACGAATTTTGCGTGGAGGACCCCATGGCTAAAGACAAAGCTATCAAAGAGATGGAGAAGGCCATTGCCAGTGTTAAGGAACGCATCAAAGAGTCAGAAACCCCAGATACGACATTGGTCAAGGACCTTCAAACACGCTTGATGGAACTGAAGAAGTCAAAGTATGACGAGGCTATTGAGCAGCAAAAGTCCGATGCGTTACTCGGCCTGATCGGTCAAGACAGCGACATGAAGCAGCAAATTGCTGCTGCTTTGGGTGGGTCAGCCAATGACATCAGCTCTTTGGTTAAGAAGAAGAAACCGGCTGTAGACAACACTAAAGGCAAAGGCAAGCGAAAGGTTGATGGAACTGAATCATCTGCTACTACAGAAACTGACACACCTAAGAAGCAAAAGACTGCTGAGTAAATTCAGGCTGGTATATTGTTATTATTTATTTAACTTGATTTGAACAAAATATTGTTTGTTCATTTTTGTGTTTTTCAAGGTTTTCGGTTAACATTTGGGTATGCATATGAAGGTAGCGCAGCACAGCACAGCTGGCGTTAACTAGCGTGTGACTGCCTGAAAGAGGGAATGTGTAAATAACTCAACGGCTGTAACACTCCCTGAATAAATGTTAAACCGTTCAAACACTGGACACCATCCGACCTTGACCTCACATTTCTATTCGATTCAACCCTCCCACAACCTATGCCAGCAAGACCACTTTCAATGGGCGGTGGTCAGAGTGATTCGCCTCATCACTCATCACTGAAGCGATTCTCGATATTTTCGTCTTCTAAGCTCAACGAAGGCGATATCAACGACAGTGGATCACCACAGAAGGGTAAAAAGAAGTCTAAACCCAACGGTGGTTCTAGTCCAAATTTGCAATATTCAGGATCTATGCCTGTGCTGGATGCTACAGCGCCATACGCAGTATCTTCGACAGCCAATGTAGTTATTTCATCAGCTTCCTCACCAGTGTCGCATTCAAAGAGATCGTTTGAGTCTGATAGGTTGGGGGTATGGTCGAATTCGCCACGGATTCCCCAACGCCCAGTATCGCCACTAAGCCAAGAGACAAACACGCACAGCATTCCTGAGGACCCGACTTACACTAGCATATCTACTAGACCCAGCTCTGAGAAAAGAAGATCGCTTTTAACTCCACCCACAAAACGCAATTCGAATAGTTCACTTACATTCAATGCGCCTACTACTAATACCACAGCATCATTGGCCCCCAGCATTATCGAGAAACCTGACGATAACTTCCCACGCCCCGACTACCATATTAAAATTGTGTGTGTAGGGGATGGCGGCTGTGGTAAAACTTGTTTTATGCTCACCTATACATATGGCACATTTCCTACGACTTACATTCCAACCGTCTTTGAAAACTATTTGACTCATGTGCGGTCGGCTAGTGGTAAATTGATTGAGCTTGCTCTCTGGGATACCGCTGGCCAGGAGGAATATGACCGGCTTCGGGTTTTGTCATATCCCGAAGTCAATTTGTTACTGGTTTGCTTTGCAATAGATTCGCCCCCATCATTGGATAACGTAATGGAGAGATGGGTCCCGGAAATTGCGCACTTTTGTCCTGATGTCCCCTTCATCCTTGTCGGACTCAAATCTGACTTGAGGAATGCCCCTCCTACTCCAAGCGTTAGCCCGAGTAGTCCGAGTGGGCCCAACCCTACACACATTACACCTGAACATGCCAAAGCCATGGCAACTCGCATTGGAGCGAACCGATACATGGAGTGCTCTGCGAAGTCGTCACAAGGTATTGCAAATGTATTCAACACCGCTATTTCACTTGTGCTTGCCGAGCACCTAGGTCTTCCAGAACCACCTGTTGAAGAAGTGTTGAGCACACCTCCCTCCAGCCCAGGCGTCAAGAAGTCGCTCAAGGAATCCTTCAAACTGCATAAACCTTCGCTCCTATTAACCAAGCCATCCAAACTCACACCCACAATTTCTGGAAAATCTGGAGGGAAGGAATCCAGGCCTGCTTCTATCTCTCAATACTCAACCGTCATTAAACCAACCAAGGTTTCCAAACCCATGACGCTTCCTGCACCAATTAGCTCGGATCCTTCAGAAAAGTACAAGAAGAAAAAGAAAAAAAGTCAGTGTGTCATTCTTTAAGGAACATTCCAGTTTGCATAAAATTATTCATTAATACCTTGCCGTTACTACCTGTTGTTGTTTTTCCTTTTTTGTTGAACGTTGACTGAGCTTGTCTTATAGAATAATAAATAATAATACTGCACCCTTATCAACTTGATCCAGCATCAGCTTGTGATTCCTTTTGCTCAGGAGATGTCTTCGTATCATCGGAAGCGCTTTTCTCTTGTGGTTGTGACTCTGCTTGAGCCTGAGCCTGAGCCTGCGCTTGAGCCTGTTGTTGCTGATGAATTTCAATGCGAGCCAGGCCATCATAATAGTTATTCCAAAGTAGCGACACCGATTCAAACTCTTTCCCAACAGCCACCACACCTTCTAATGACCGATTTAACGCGTTCAAATTATTCAGGACATTGTTCATTGACTAACGAGGTGTTAGCGATGTCAAGTAGCACATATCAACTCTGCCATAACTTACCACAGCAATTTCAGATACCAGCGCATCTCGCTCATTCTCAAACCGCGATCGTTTATTACTGTGCGACATTTGGATCTAATGCGTGGGGTTTGTGTAGGTGTTGAGTATTTTGTGATCTCAGGGAGGCATCAACTTCGCGTTCTAATCCTGGGACAAACAGTGATTCGACCCTTTGACCTAACCCAGATGGGAACAATCTGTCCTTGTCAAAGAGGTAATGAGCATACTCTTGTCAACGGTCTTTAATTTCAATACACCCCAACTGGTGATTTCTGTAAGCCTGAAACGATACTAGCTATATTGATTGCGAGATCACTTTTGCTAGTGATAAATCCTTATTTCTAAGCAACATGCCCCCCATGTCAGAGGAAGAAAGCGCGCCAGAGGAACAAAGGCATCTCGAGGGTCAGTCTCGGCGGCCTACTACTGAGGTTGTCTCTGAAAGCGATTCCGAAGAGTCTGAAGAACTCGTTCCAGTTTCTAGGACGCCATGGACACTAATTACGCGCCGCTTTTTGGTTTCTTCTGCCATCAATTGCCTTCTGCCATTTGTGAATGGCGTGATGCTGGGGTTTGGCCAGATCTTTGCACATGAATTGGGGTTTCGCTGGGGCTGGAATCCAACTGATAATGTAAGATTAAAGCGTATTTGATTTATTTCTTGTGCGAATAGTATGCTAACGTTGAGAAGGTGGGCGAAAGACTTCGACAACGAAGAAGTCGAGTAATTTCGGACGACCAGAGTTCACAACGAAGGCTGTTACTGCAGTCATAGTGCTAGGAGCCAATTGTAAATATCCCTGTTTACTATTTTTTTTCTTCTTCTTTCTCTTTTTTAATATTTCAAACTATCTATCGTACTAATTCATCATCTTCAATAGAGCATCTTCTTGCAATTCAAGCTCTCAAGTGACACAATAGGTCTTGAAGCACTTTTGACAGTACTCTGGAAACTCATCTCCACGACGAATTACTTCTCTGTGAATCACTGCACATCCAACACAAGCTGCCCATTCAGTAGAATTGCTTTGAGTAAACAGGTTATATCCGTTTGTGACCATACCATTGATGTCATCGAAACCATAGACTAGTCTGGTTGTAGCCTGCTGGGCATTGAACGAGATGGATTTGTTAGGAATATACAGGATGAGGGGAGGCTTGGGCAAAATAGTATTTCGTTTCTGGTTCAGACTTGAACTTCCTCCAAACATGTGCGCGCTTGGGTAGGCGTCGAGGTCACAGCCATAAAAGGTAGGGTGCTCTTGATAATTTTTGGCAAGGAATTCGTGGGGCTCGGGGATATTTGGAAATGCAATGCCATGAATGTGTTCTTTACCATGGTACCTCCAAGTATGGCGATACAGAGCCGTAACATTTGGATGAGGCCCTTTATCTATGGATGCGTCTAGAGCAATGATCAGATCCATCTTCCTATCGGGTCGCAATAGTGGATCAAGAGGAACATTGAGATCATCTTCTCCTCCGTCTACCAAGTGAAGAGTCTTCGAGTTGGTATATGCGTTTCCGTGTTCTCTCATGTTGACCAAATCATCCAGGCTCACAGTTCCTCTGTTAATTTCTGCAGGAGATGGTAGAGTTACTCCCTCATGAAAGCCCAAGAATGGATTGGGAGAGAATAAAGCATAGTCCATATTAGCTTTGATATTGGCTTGGTCTAGTCTCAGCAAGTTCATGAGAGTCTTATATCTTCCCAAGATTGTCCTGAGCTGTGGATAGGCATCAAGATGTTTAATACCCATTGCAGCAAGATCGTTGAACAGAGAAGAGGAAGTGGCCACAAGAAACGCACCGTTATCAAATCCTGTTACACATGTGTCAGCTCCGCCATTAACCAGGCCGTTGATCATCGGTGTGCCAATGAATCTAGTTTTCACAAAAGCGCCCAAAGTGGGGGACCAGCTACCAGTTTCATAGGGAGTCATTTCAATGATAGTCGAGGTGTTGGCGTCGGGAATAGTTTTGGGCACAAGAGCATTGGCAGTGATGATAGGATAAGGCATTTGAAAGGATTGGAACATTGGCGCATACATGAGATCCGACCAAGACATTTCTGGCATGTATTTCTCACGAAGGAAAACCTTTGCCAAGGCGCGAGCCCAAAAGTCAGTAATGGATATATCGAAACCTGCCAACTTTTTGGGGAGAATCTCATTGTAAAGGGATTCATAGTATTGCCTGATATTGTCTGCAGGCAACATGCTTAAGATGAGTTTCCTTTTGATTCGTTGCATTTCTACCGATTCAACATCAGCTGGAGTCTCACGGGCAGGAGTTTCATGAATTTCAGCAACAGGAGTCTCTTTAGACTCAACAACAGGATTTTCGGAAGACTCAGCGGCGGGAGTTTCATAAGGGTCAAACTTTGTTAGAATGGTTGAACTCATCGTTGAATTAAGTGCCAGAGCTTTGAATTTAACATAGCTGGAGACTTCCTTTTTGAATGCAACGGAATGCTCTCCTTCAAGTAAGCTTCCAATAATCTCGAAAATCACACTTTCAAATCTATCAGAAACACTCTTCTCAACCACGCTTCCAATTAGTGGATTGACGTCCAAATTCCAATGAGACCGCTGAGAAACAATATCTGAAATAGTGGGCATGTTGCTCATGTAGACTGAGCCAATCAGCCAAGCTCCGCCCGATAGACCAGACAGATAGGACATGCCTTGAAGTAGACCTCCAAGATGACCGGGTTGGTCGGATCCAGGGGTTCGAATGTCTAGAGCTGATAATCCGCCAGCTCCAATGAGCATTGACCTAAAGCCTCCACCAGATACTGCCATCCCAACACCAATAGTGCGATTCTCATTGTGAGAGTCGAAAAAAGTTTGGTAGTCAAATCCAGGAACTTTAACTCGCTCGAAAAAGCCAACCAAAGCAGTGTTGATTTCATTTTTTCTGCGCTGCTCCATATATTTTGTTTCCTCTTCAGACAGGCCTTCAGCAACTCTTACCAGGTTCCCTTTAGGGCATTTCACGTAACTCGGTGCGTAACTTCCTAGAGGAGATATAGCCTCAACATATATGTTGCGTTTCATCCACCAAGCAGGCATGATCCATACTATAACAATGCCAATAATAAGTCTCCAATAGACCGATTTTTGAGATGCATTAGTTCGCAGTCCCCGTCTCTTGAAAGAGCGGTTGTTTGGGACGACTCTTTGCGACATGATTGACCAGTGATTGATTGATGGATGATAATAGTGGGATTTGACAGGATCTTATATACCATGAGCTCAAACATGTTTGCACTACTCTGGATATTGAAAAATTGAATAAATTATTTCCTACATGGGATAGTCGAAAGAGAAATGTATTTGGAGTATGAAGCAAGCGTAGCTAGACAAAATAAATGTGCGACCGTTCAGAACACTTTTGAATGAAAGCCAAACATAGAGAGATTCTGATCCATAAATGAGAAGAAAATTAATCGATATGGGAAAGTTCAATACTTTAAAAATCCCTGGAAAGGAAATATTACAAGTTTCACAAAATACAAATGGAGGTAAGAACAACACAAAAATTCTAGTTCCCTTTATGGTCTGGTTTCACAAACATAAAGTCAAGTAGACTACTCTGAATCCATTCCACTACTAGGAGGGTTATACATGATGCTTTGTGATCACTAAAAGCGAGTTGGCTGAAGTTTTGGTCTAGACTACGTCTAGACTATGTTCAATCTGCATGTATTTATTTCTGATTTCAAATCATAATTGGTCTGTTATGCCTTGTTTACAAAACGTATAGGACCTACTCCAAACTCCGACTTGCCTGGGATCAATCCCCATCATCATGCACCAAACAGGAAAGTTATATCATGTGATCGACTGACATCAATGAATCAAGACATTCCTGGAATTTACTGAAAATTGAATTGAAGGCTGGTACGTAAGAAACTGCAATTGAAACTGTGAGCAACTGTCGGCAATTTTATAAGTGATTTGTAGGCCACTGCAGTAAGCTGTCGGTAAATTAATACTACTCTACTGGGCACTTGATTATGCATAGGACATAATTGTCCTAAGGGGTTCATAGAGAACTAGAGTCTTCCCTAATTAAGGATATCCAAAACTTTTGCAAATTTCTCACATCATAATTTATTGAATGAAACCTTTTCAACGACGGTTACGAGAAGGAATAAATCAGACAATTCTTATAAAAGTACTTGCTATAATTTCAACGCCCTCTCTGAAAGTGTACACGCATAAGTGGTCACTAATTATCTAATGGGTCGGTTATGTATACCTTTGATACTGGTATATACGTCAAGGTCGATTAATTTGATTATTATTATGATTGAAGCAGTGTCAAACCATGGAGCGGAGAAATACGAAATTCGTGAGTGCCGAGAGGCCTTCCCATACTCCTCTAATCTCCTGACAATAAATGAAGATGTAGAGACTATAGCAAATGAAATCTGTTAAGCTCTTAATTCAAGGTACCGATCCCCCCTTGCTCTGAAGCTTTTCCTTGGACTCCATTTAGGTCTTGTAGATTCCGTCCAGACCAATTTCATGTATGGTGTTTCATCATCAAATGTTAGTGATCCGACTTAGATATAATCATTCACGTGATCTTCAAACGTGTCCTCTATACGTAAAATACTATGCTAACAGTAGTTAAAACTCAACTTTCTTTGGGCCATTTACAGTTGAGTGCGGCATTCCTATGTCTAACCTGAGGCAACCACGAAAATTTAATATAGTTTGGTTATTAATTTATTTTTTTTCTTTTCTAATCCAATATATAAAAGCCTGGCTTCCACCACTGGTGCTCGATTCAAGTTCCAAGTGAGCGACAGTCGTTGAGCTTTCTGGTCTCTTGTGAGGATTCACCAATATAAAAATGGGACGAAATGATATATTGACCCGAGGTGCTGTCGAGGACATGATAGCCCGTGGAGATGTCATCACCATTTTTCACGACAAGGTCATAAAAATGAACAGCTGGCTTCCCCGTCACCCAGGCGGAGAACTGCTTGTCCGCCATTTCATTGGCCGTGATGCTACTCTTGAAATTGAAGTGTAAGTAGTTGGGTTTTACATCGGGTTTGTTGAGGTTTTAACCAGTTTACAGGCATCACTCCGATGAATCGCTGAAATTTATGGAGAACTTCGTGATCGGCAGAGTTCAGCTTCCATGGGATTCCTTCTTACCTCCTGTTCAGGGCGGTATTTTTAGAACGAAGGAACAGCAAATAGAAGAATCCAAGCTTGATGAGGGCGTTGCCTTGACTCCTCCCACTGGCTCCACTGCCTCAGGAACTGACAAACGAACTGCTATTGCAGATGCCTTGGACGCTGCGACACCCAAAGATTATGTTGCTTTCAGAGACAAATTCATTGATGAATATGAATCGGCACTGCTCAAGCAGGACTTGGAGCGCTACCCGCCGTTGGATCATGCTACGCAAGATAAGATTGTTGATAATTTCCGCAAGTTACATCAACACATGAAAGATATTGGAATGTTCCAATGCAACTGGTGGGGATATGTTCGTGAAGCATCTCGTATCAGTCTTCTCTCGGCCCTATCATATTACTGCTTAATTAACAACTGGTTGTTTGTCTCGGCTGTCCTTTTAGGTCTTGCCTGGCATCAGCTCACTTTCATTGCCCATGATTCTGGCCACCAGGGATTAACTCACGACTATCAAATCGACAATATTATTGGAATTTTTGTCGCCAACTTCCTTGGAGGTATTTCCATTGGATGGTGGAAGTATAACCACAATGTGCATCATGTAGTCACGAACGATCCTATACACGATCCTGATATCCAGCACCTTCCTTTTTTCGCCGTCTCAACCAAATACTTTGGAGATCTTTACTCAACGTTTTATAACCGTATCATGGAGTATGATGCTGCTGCAAAGTTTTTGATTCGTTTCCAGAACTACACTTACTACTTCATTCTTCTTTTCGGACGATTTAACTTGTACCGACTTTCCTGGGAGTACCTAATCAAGGGACAGGGTCCCCGCAAAGGTAAAAGCGCTTGGTTTCGATATCTTGAAATTGTCGGCCTCTTGACATGGGTTTACTGGTTTGGCTACTTGATCGTATATCGCAATATTCAGGATCCATGGTCTCGAGTAATGTACGTGCTGATCAGTCACTTCTGTACCATGCCTGTTCACGCTCAAATTACTCTGTCTCATTTTGCCATGTCAACTGCCGACATTGGAGTGTCCGAGAGTTTTCCTGCGCGTCAACTGCGTACGACCATGGACGTTGATTGCCCTCCTAACCTCGACTATGTCCACGGTGGACTCCAGTTTCAGGTCATTCACCACTTGTTCCCTCGCATGCCTCGCCACAACTACCGCCAGGTCCAGCCATATGTGATCGAATTCTGCAAGGAAAACGGCTTGGAATACGTAATTTACGGGTTCACAAAAGGTAGTCAGGAGGTTCTCAGTCGGTTAGGAGAAATTGCCAAGCAAGCAAAAATTCTTGCTGATTGCACAAGCCATCTTCAGGAAGAGGCGTTTGATAACTTGGCTACTTCACTCAACAAGGACAATAAGAACAAGGAGCTTTCAAGTGCTGTTGAAAAGCGTAAGAAGCAGCAGCGTGAATTGGAAGCTGCTGGCAGAGTCAATGCTGCCAGTTGAGAACCAGTTAGAACTTGTATGATTAATGTAATAAGGACTAGAAATGCCAATGTCAAAAGTATGATTTCCAGATATATCAACTCAATTTAAAGTTTGAACCTACTGTACAATTCAGTCCCACTCCCAATTTCTTGCCTAAAAGCTGCTTTTCCTCGACAACAACAAATAATTGAATCCATGATCCTCTAACCTGACTAAAATGACTTCCACGTCTGAAGTCCTAGGACCAGCTGGATCATCAAGTTCCAATTCCTCTACCGTCTTTGGAACAAGGCCTTCTAAAACGAAGAGCAACAGTCGGCCTACTTGGTCGTCAGATCGCCAAACTCGGAATCCAAATCATACTGCCTTTTCAACTCTGGCCACTTCAATAGGGATTGCTAAATCAGCAATCGCTAGCTCATGGAAACCGGGATCGAGCAAAAAGCGCTCAAGGTCCCATACAGTCACCTCGACAGAACATTCAACTAGTCCCGCAATCTCTTCTTCATACCCACCAGCAGGATTCTACAACCTGATTTCCAAAAGCTCGTCTGCCTTGAGTGAAGGAGTCAAAGCATTGGCTCGTAAAACGTCTCAAATCGATATTTTAAGAAAACCAACCCCAGAACCAAGTCTAGATGATTTTGAAGACGGTATCTTCGAGGTGCCTCCATTGGAGCATGTACAATTGAGAGGGTATGCTGCGACCACCAAATCTCGCGTTCTTAACGAAGAACTCACTGAAGAAATAAGAGAATTAATGCCATCTCGCATGCAACTTCACGACTCTTGGACATTAGTTTACAGTTTAGAACAACATGGAGCTTCCTTGGCCACTCTCTACAACAACTGTATACCTCCTTGGGATGGGCACCCAGGCTACGTTTTGGCTGTTCGAGATAAAACTCGCTCAGTCTTTGGAGCATATTGCAACGAGGGATTTCGGATATCTGAGCTCAAGCGGTATTACGGGAGTGGTGAGTGCTTTCTTTGGAAGTACAATGAGAGTAAACGAGATCAGGAAATAAATCTAATTGATTTATCGGACAATAATGACAATGAGGCAGCTACGAGTAAGGTAGATGCCTATGGAATTCCTACTTCCAACGCTCCTAGGTTTCAAGCGTTTCCTTACACAGGTCTGAACGACTTCGTTGTCTTCTGCACACCTCAATTTTTATCCATGGGCGGTGGAGACGGTCATTACGGTTTATGGCTGGATAGCAATCTCGAGAAGGGGGTATCACATCGCAGCCTGACTTTCGGGAATGATCCTCTTAGCAATCACGGAACTAAGTTTGACATTATTGCCGTCGAGGTGTGGAGAGTTGGATAGTAACGATTAATCAATTTTCCGAAAAGTTGTTTCCACGGACTTTTTCTTCTGCCTGAGCATATTCAATTGGATATTTCATTCGCGTTTTTCGTATTAGAGCCCTATGCGGAGTTAGTTAAAGGACATAATAATGGACGTTGGCTTTCTTACTGGCTGTGTTTATGCGCCCAGTCCAAGTCTTTCTCGACTTGTTTGGCCACTTTGACCCCATGTGCAAACGTAGTTTTCAATTCAGCAAGTCGCTTATTTGCAAGTTCTTGAAGTTGTTGTATTTCTTTTGATTTTGCATTAACCATTCCAGACCTTCCTCCATTAGCTTGAGTTTATCTTTCAGGAACAAAAACACTCACGTTTGTGCTTGAATGACAACTACACGATCGAGCTGATTTGGATCCATTGCAGAAGTCAAAGTATCAGTTAAATATTCCACTGGAGAAAATTCTTCCTTTGCGTATGATTCAGCAGATCCAGCATATGAAGAAACGGAACTCGTGATTGTAGCTTGCCCATCGTCTTCATATGAATTGCGTCTGCTAGGCACAGCAAACGTCTTGTTATCAACACTTGGCCCTCGTCTATGACTACCTCCATTGCTTCCATTGTATCCCTCTGGCGCAGCACCCACGCGATATACTTCGTCGTGGTTATACTCCATGTTGATGTGGAAAGAATGGGAAGTCTGGAGAGATGTTAATGTTGTGTGGATATTTTTTGCCTTGTGTTTTCTACTTTTTTGATTTCACTACCATACTACCACACATATCACGGCCGCAACAAGGTGGCATAACACCACGACCCATCCAGCTAGCATACTACCTCAGTAACCAAATATGTCGCTTCAGGGACGAGACGATGCGCGTGCCCGACTGCGGCCATTTGGCATTGTGTAAGTGCTTGTTATTAATCTAGTGATCCCAGAAGCTGACTGTGGCTACAAGATTTGAAAAGTCCCTCCATGATTTGATTAGAGGCATCCGATCCGCCAAGGACATTACTGCTCGAGAAAAGTTTCTCAAAGAAGCACTGGCTGATTGTCGTGTGGAAGCTAGAAGTCCAGACATGGAAATCAAAACAATGGCTATCTTGAAATTAGCATATGTGAGTTGAACAAGCATTCAGATTTTGCTCTTGGGAATCTAACTGTGATAGTTGGAAATGTATGGCTACGATATGTCATGGTCAAGTTTTCATGTTCTAGAAGTCATGTCATCCAGCAAGTTCCAGCAAAAGCGAGTCGGTTATCTGGCTGCGATTCAGAGTTTCCGCACTGACACCGACGTTCTTATGTTGACGACTAATCTCCTGAAGAAAGATCTCGGCTCAGCCCACCCGTTGGAAATTTCAGTAGCTTTGAGCGGTGTTGCCAGTATTGTGACGCCGTCACTGGCTCAGGACCTCTCAGACGATATCATCAAGATGCTCAACCACTCAAAGCCTTATGTTCGAAAGAAGGCCATATTGGCAATGTACAAGATCTTTCTGCAGTTTCCAGAAGCATTGCGTTCTTCATTTTCACGCCTCAAGGATAGACTTAGCGATCCCGACCCATCTGTAGTTTCTGCCACTGTTAACGTTATTTGCGAGCTGGCAAAGAGCAATTCCAAAAATTACATCGAGCTTGCTCCAGCTCTCTACGAACTTTTAACGACTTCAAGCAACAACTGGATGCTCATCAAGATTCTCAAGTTATTTTCGTCACTCGCCCCGACTGAGCCTCGACTAAAGCCCAAACTTCTTCCTCCTATTCTGCAGTTAATTGAAACAACGGGCGCAAAATCATTACTTTACGAATGCATCAACTGTATTGTATCTGGAGGTATGCTTGGCCCCGATGATTTTGATGTAGCCGAGACGTGTGTCGGAAAACTCCGAACCTTCCTTGAAGAGTCAGATCAGAACCTCAAGTATGTCGGTTTGCTTGCACTTAGTAAAATCATCAAAATTCATCCTGAGTTTGTGAATAGCCATCAAGATATTATTCTGGAGTGTGTGGATGATCCTGATCTGACAATTCGAGAACGCGCCTTGGATATGATTTCTGGTGTAGTCACGGAGCAGACTATTTACGCCGTCGTTACTCGTCTAAAGCAGCAATTGACTCCCGACTTGGTAGTGAATGACGCATTTGTCATGCCTCGATCATACAGAGTGGAAGTCATTCGCAAAATTATTGAGGTTTGCTCGAAGGATATGTACAGCTTGTTGCCTGATTTCGATTGGTACTCAAGTGTGCTAGTTGAGCTTGTGCAGCTTGCGGATGGTGCAGATGAGGTTGGATCTGAAATTGGAGAACAGCTACGCGATATTGCTGTTCGCGTTCGTGATGTACGAGATGTTGTTGTTAGTGCGGCGGTGAATTTGACTAGTAGACAATACTGCTACTCAAATATGCCGTCAGTCCTTACGCCCGCTCTGTGGATTATTGGCGAGTATCCTCAGTTCATCACCTCTCCAGTTGAAGTAAGCTATCTTGTCATCCAACTGATATCTTCGAATGTGGGTGGCGCTACAGGAACAATCCTCGATAACAATGAGAGCGCACAATCCTTAGCTTCTATTGCTATCACCGGAATCCAGGCACTGGTCAAAATTTATGCTTTCTTTGTTAACATCTCCATTGGTTGGACAGCCAACCGAGCAGAAGTCATCAAAGCCCTCACCGATAAGCTGGTTGAATTCATGGAGTCGTTTTCTACATCATTAAATTTTGAGGTGCAAGAGCGAGCTGTCGAATTCTTGGAACTGTTTAAATTGATTCAACAGGCGTTAGAAGAGCATCCTGAAGTGTCTGGAGAAGCTCCCCGGTTACTCACAGTTGCCATCCCCTCTCTATTTAATAGCTACGAATTAAATCCAGTAGCACCTGGGTCACAATGGAGGATTGCAATTCCTGAAGGTCTTGATTTGGATCAAGAAATCTACCCTCCTCATTTGATTTCCGATGACGAAATTGAGGACGATTGGGATGTCCTTGGTGGTGGTGGAGTTGAACCAGAATCAGTTGGAATAGTGGGCTCAGGTGAGGAATGGAAGAGTTCAGTATCAAGAATTGTCAAACAAGATCAAGCAGAACTTGCGGAAGAAACAGAACGAAGACGATTGGAGCGAATCGAAAGACAGAAAGAGGATCCATTCTATATTTCTGTCTCATCGGCTGCCGGAACTCCAGTGGATGCTCGGTCCATGACACCAGAGGGTCTCCAGAAGCACTATCCACACTTGCAAGAAGAAGGATCTCAACGTTCGTCGTTGGACATTGACAACATTCCAATCAATAAATTGGATCTTGCTGGTCCTATCTCCACCAAGCGTCGACCTCGAGTTGCTATCATGAAGGACGAGATGGTAGAGGGAGCAATTGACTCTGACAACGGTAGCCAGAAGGCTGCTGCAGCACTTGCAGGTCCCAGCAAAAAGTCTGTCAAACCATCTGCATTCAGAATTGACTCCAGCGGGCTTGCCAACTTTGACCTGAATTCGCCAGAAGTTAACGATCCCTCAGCGCAGGAAGAAGTGGAACAGCTACGTCAAAAGCTTGCATCAGTTGCTGTCGCAGCGGATAGCGGGGAGGTAGTTGCGAAGCCGAAGAAGAAAAAGAAGAGTACCAGCACTGCTAAGGATGGAGAAAAGGAGAAGAAAAAGAAGAAGAAGAAGAAGGCTCCGGTAGAACAGGCTTTAGTCACCGAGAATGTAGAGGAGTAATTATGTTCAAGAAAAATAAAGGATCTGATGATATGTTTATCACAAAGTTAAAATCAATTATTTTCAATGTAGAATGAATCCTAGAATTGATCAGCTCTAAATTTCTATTGCAAGATTGAGCTACAGGATCTTTGATATTGACTATCTTTGAACGAAGGTTGGGAGAAGAGTTTTCAGCCGTGCTGTTTTTGGGTAGAATTAATTTTTTTGCAACCTCTAACCAAACTTCTCTTAGGAATCAATTTGCATAACATTATCTCTAGACGACGAGCATCAAACTTGAGAATTTTTGATACCATTGCATAGAATTTTTCTATCGCTTCACATCATGAATGGCCAATATATCTATAACCCACCGCCGCCTCCCCCGCCACAATCGCGAAACAACAGTGGCTCACAATCGCGGCGAGGAGGAGGGCCTGTACGAAGTACACCCCAACAGCGGCCAGGACAGCAAGGCCGAAGTAGGCCACAGCCTTATGACACACCTATCTCACGAAGCAATCCAAATAATACTACATCTGCCCTTCAAACGGCGCCTATAGCAGCATCAGTGCCATCTTCCCAACCAGACCAGAACCGAACTGTGATTATCCCTGGGACGTCAATATCACTGAACACGAAAGAGGAGATCGAAGCATGGATCCAAGAACGCAAAAAGAAATGGCCAACAACTGCCCGCGTCGAGGCGAAGCAAGCTGCTGCTGCTGCTGAGCGTGCTCAGCGAGAATCAGAACGAGGCAACAGCAGCAGTGGCCAAGGCGATACCAACAGCAACTCTACGAAAAAACCACAGATGGTTTGCAAGTTCTACAAGCGCAACAAGAAATGTTTGAACGGGGACAAGTGCCGGTTCTCACATCAATTAGCTGACGACCCTAACTCAGCTTCGACGCCAGGAAAAGGATCATTCAGCAATAAGCGATACACACTGTACGAGGCCCCGACCAAGATGCCTTTGTTCAAGATGCTGGTCCGGAATGACCTTGATTTAGAAAACAAGCCAGTGCTGGAATTCATAGAGTACTTGGCTCTGAATAACAAGATATGAATGAATGACATTACTATTGCATGTTAAATCTGATAAAATTGATGATAAAACTGTAGGCGGATGAAGTATCTACTAGTTGAATGAACAATTAACTCCATTATATTCATAAAACTAAGCCAGCATATAAAAATCCCAAGTAATGACTAAAAGAAAAGAACAAGTAAAATAGCGATTAAGTGAAGACCTTGACACTAAGTTCTCGAATTACATCTGCTCATGATTCGGAGAAGTTGCAATCAGAGCAGCCACAGTCATGACGCTACCAGCAGCAACTCCCCATGCAAAAGTCTTGAGCTGGCTGAACGTACTTCGAAGTTTCTTCACAGGCGGCCCATCAATTGGCTGTGGCTCATCCTTAGGTTCTTCAGTAGAAGTTGGGTTTGTGTCAATACTAGTAGTTTCAACAGTAACAACAGGAAAATCAGGGTTGACAGGGAGATTGCAGTTCATTGGAATAATCACAGGAGGCTGGAGCACAGAAGCCAACGGACTGATGCATTCAGTTTCAAAATCAGTATCCTCCAGTTTGCGCTTTAGGCCCTCGGTACAAGGAAGATTTTCGAGAGTTAACAGTGATTTTTGTTGCTCCTCAATCAATTCCAAAACGTCCCGCTTTAGCTTTGATGAAGATTCGTCGTGGTCATTGTTGTCATCTTCCACTTGATTCACCGTTTCTTGGGATTCTTGTGTCTTGCTCTCAACTTTATCTTTGCTGTATGCAAAACTAGATGCCAAAGAATCTGAATCCAGATTCTCCTCAACGTCAAAAGTGAGAGTCACAACATCACTTGACGAGTCCTGGGGCACATTGATACTCGAGATGAGAGTTGTAGAAGATGCATTGGCCTCCAGATCCTGGCCCTTGAGAACTCCAAAATCAAAGAATGAAGCTGTATGTTCGTCATCGCTGTCTAGGCATAAGTGGTCACTCTCATCACTCTCAGATAGACCAGCAAATTCACTCTCATCGCTGTCACCAATTTGGCTGAAAGAACTTCCACGGGGTGTAGAGGTAAACTCGAACGAGGTGTGCTTGCAAGTCATGTCCGGGTTATCACTATGTTCACTTGGAGCGCATGATTTCTCCCTGTCATTTCCATCAGATTCATCGTCAAAGATTTCAGGTACCACATCTGGCACACAAGACTCTCTAGAATCCTTTCCTGGTTCCTTCGAAATAGGCTCGTAGGTACTATCTCTTGTTGAACTGGTTTTGACCTCAGTATCGACCTCGCTGGTAAATCTGCTGTCAGTAGAGATTTGAGAGCTCGGTTCAACTCTCTCCTTGATATCATTCTCATGTTTAGTTGAATCAAGCTGTTCAATATATACTTTGAGCTTGAGAGACTGGGTTGATGCTAGATTTGGAGACATGAAGATCTCCCCGATATACTCCGTGACTCCGGACTCAATTCCATTGGAAAGATCAAAGAGTGAAATGGGCATCTCAGGATCTACTGACAAGACAGTGCTATCTTGAGTGACCTTGGAACCATGTCTACTCTTGTTATCCTCGTAGAAAATCATGTACTTCTCGAAATCTAAGTAGACAAACCCATGAATCTTGGAGATGCCGCGAACATCAAACAGGGCGTTGTTAGGCAACGCAGGTCTCACATTCAAGCTCGAAGCAGACTTTGAAGCACTGGCACGACCAATAGAGACCGTGTATTCATTATCCTTGTGGAGTCTGATGACTCGTCTACTAGGATCTTTTCCCCGGGTTGGATCTGGAGATGTTTGCTCAAGGATGATCACGAATTCAGCTAAGATGGTTAGGGACCTTATTCAGGAACGCATGAGAGATCATGCTGCGTTGATACATACGAGACATATTGAAGGCAACAGAAGATGGCTAAAAATAATTGAAACTTGGAATAGTAGTTTATAAGTTTAGGTATGGTGTTATAAGAGTAGAGAAATGAAGAGAAATATAAGGAGGAAAGGAAGACTCAATTCAAGGTTTAACGGGCGTAATCTAAGGAGATCGCATTTTTGTATGGGGAAATCACTGATAAGTAGTTTGCCACCAGTAGTCACGTGATGGATTCATACTAAACTGTGCGGCTGAATGGCCATATGATCCCAAGCTGTAGTAGAATCTGTATCAGGACTGGGCTATGAGTTCAAACCGCTTTGGCACAATGGAAATCGCAGAAGCTTTGGCATAGTTGGGTCAAAGTTGAATTAAGTTAAATGAGTAATAGTGAACTCAACAGTTGTAAAGTAATTGTCTTGTTTGAAGTAATTTTGATTGAAAGTTAAAGGAGAATTAATTATACAGAATGTAAACTTGAGAGAATGATATAGTCTTGGGTAAAAATTCACAAGAAAAGAGGTGAAAACAAATATTGGGTGCAGTCAAGCAATAGAAACTTGTGCATATAAGTAATGGTTTTATTTGTATATTTTTTGTTTTTTAATTGAGTTCGGATCGTAAGATCACATCTACTTTTAATAGCGACCTGCCTGTACTGGTCTTCTATGAAGAAATCTTTTGAAGTATAAAAAATTACTAGTTGTTGTTGCAAGCTTTCTGAAAATTACTCTTGTCAAATTGAATAGACCAGCACAGTTGTTCACTAGCAATATGATTTGTAATTCCATTGTTAAGAACGCAAATACGTCAACACAAACACAAAACTTGAAGGATAAAGAGATCAAAAGTCTTATCAGTCTATCAGCGTAATCAATTATGAATCTTTTATAAACATATGATAGTCGCCATGGACTGTTGAGTCTTGATTGTGAATCATTTAGTTGAATGATTTCAATTTCATCAATATTTTCATTAAACATACATTATTTAATTTACCAGGCTTTTCTTTGATAATTGTTAGTTAACATTCATGCAATTCTTATGAACCATCTTCAAGTGCACAACGGAGAGTCATGATTTCATACTATCTCTCTTTTCTATTCAACAATTGTATGATCAAACTAGAATTCCAGCTTTTAAAAAAAATGAAATGAGCAAAAAGAGTGATAACATTAAATTCTATCAATTGGTGAAGACCTTGAAATGGAAGTATACTGTGATCAATTTTAAAAGGTGCCTTTCGCAAAAGCTGAGATGCTTTTACAGATCGGTTTTGTTGAAATCGTTTTGATAGCTATAGTGGCCTCAATTTGTCACGTTTCTTTTATCAAACTGTTGTTACGCCGGCATTTACTGTAATAATAGTGTTTTTTTAAGAAAAATTGGCCTTGTCTTGGAGATCTTCTTCAGATTGAGATACACCAACTAAATGCTGATTACTGACTTCAAGCTAGGAAATACTGTACGCTGTATTTAACTTATAGCCCAAAAGAAGGAATTTACTCTGAAATTTGAGTTGAAGTTGGTTCGAAAAGGAGGGTTTTAAAATGCCAAATGCTGCACCTGTTGGAAGTTGTGACTGTAGTGTGTCTATTGCCCTCCAGTGGACAGATGGTGACAACCCGATTCTGGGTTATACACTCTTGCAAGAAAAGTAAGTAAGTGTTAATTTTCATGTTATCATTGAGCCAAGTGTTGCAAAACTTTTTCTGCAATAATAGCTATGGTTAGAGTTTTTGCTTCTCCCCTTCTAATACTCTTACTGATGGAATACAATCAACTTCCTCTTGATTAATTTATTGAGATGCACAATCCACGAGTACTTTAAAGGTTGTATTCATTTCTCAATATGCTTGATAATGTGAGTTCAGGTTATCATATGGGATATCAAAAGCTTGGGTTGGTAGCCCGTTGACCAAACCTTGCCACTTTATTCATCATTTTGATTTTTGAATATACGCCAATAACGAGCTAGAGGAAAAATTTATGTGTCCTCGTTTTCGTTTTGCAGTAGCGCCACTACTACCCATCCCTGTTTAAGAACTTGAACCGTTGACCACCTTCCCAAAATCACTGTCACATGGAGCGCTAAACCGGATTATTTATTTGCAGATTGCAGTAGCTGGAAATCGGAGGCTTGCAATGGAAGTTCTTAGTTGG